>JAGFNQ010006811.1:202535-291089 GCA_024364735.1 Boesenbergia rotunda | reverse complement strand
CGAAGAAGTGGTGTTGTTTTAGGTTCAACTGATAGCTCATCATTATGAGTTATTGGTTGTGGGTCTAGACTAGGTGTCTCTGTAATGTCTATTGGAGTTCCTTGAACTTCTTCAAGTTCAATGTCACTCCCACTGTTTTCTTGTAAAAGAAATTCTTTTTCTAGAAATACAACATGCCTTGAAACAAACACCTTTTGTTCCAAGGGATGATAGAATTGGTAACCTTTCGTTTCCTTAGGGTATCCAATAAATAGACATTTATCAGACTTAACATCCAATTTGTCTGATACAGTCCACTTCACATAAGCAGGACAACCCCATATCTTTAGGTGAGATAAATGAGGTTTCTTACTATTCCACGTCTCATATGGAGTAGTAGAGACTACCTTGGTCGGGACTCTGTTTAGCAAGTAAACAGCTGTCTGAAGCGCATAGCCCCAAAAGGATTTTGGAAGAGTTGCATGATTCATTATAGATGTAACCATGTTCATCAAGGTTCGGTTACGCCTCTCAGATACACCATTATGCTTTGGTGTATATAGCGGAGTCCATTGAGACAATATCCCATTGTCCCTAAGATAATCTTGAAACTCTTGACTTAAGTATTTACCACCACGATCGGATCGAAGTATCTTAATACTTTTGCCAAGCTGTTTCTCTACTTCACTTCTGAACTCTTTGAATTTCTCAAAAGCTTCAGATTTGTGTTTCATTAAGAACACATACCCGAATCGTGAGTGATCATCGATAAAGGTAATGAAGTAGCTATAGCCTCCTTGTGCAAGTGTTGACATTGGTCCACATACATCAGTATTTATTATACCAAGCAATACTCCCACTAGTTTACCTTTTCCGGAAAAGGGTAATTTGGCCATCTTGCCTTTTAAGCATGATTCGCATGTATCAAATGAACCGGGTTCATATGATTCCAGAATTCCACATCGGTGTAATTTGGTCATGCGTTTCTTACTTACATGGCCAAGACGACAATGCCACGTATAGGAGTCTATTTGATTATCTATTTGAACACGTTTGTTGCTAACTTCGATATTGAAAACGTCACCGGATAAATCTAACGTGTAGATACCATTGCACAAAGTTTCGGTCCCATAAAGAACATCATTTAAAGTTATGTAACAATAATTGTTACTAAAAGTTAAATGGTAACCCTTTTCATTCAAGCATGAAATAGATACAATGTTCTTTATTAACGAAGGAACAAAATAACAATTATCCAATTCTAAGACAAGTCCAGTCGGGAGTTTTAGCAAATATGTTTCGATGGCAATAGCAGCAATCTTTGCTCCATTTCCAACTCGCAAATTCGCTTCTCCCTTGACGAGTCTTCTTCTATTCCTTAGCCCCTGTATGTCATTACATATATGTGAGCTACACCCAGTATCAAGTACCCAGGTGTATGAGGAAATAGAGTGACATTCAATAACGAAGATGTCTGAAGAGGATGGGGCATCGGATGCCTTCTTCTTCAAGGACTCAAGATAAACCTTACAGTTTCTTCGCTAGTGACCCTCCTTGCCACAGTGATGGCAAGTGCCTTTTGGTGCCTTTTCAATCCTTTTGTCCTTAGTTAACTTATTGGTGTCCAAAATGGAACGCAAATTCAGAGAAGACATGATCAGGTGATTATCCTAGAAATACAAATTGAGGTTATGTGATGAGAATGATAAAGAATGCATCAATATACATTCATTAAATCCTATTTATTTTTCGAATTGAATAACCCTTTTTATCAATTCGGGAGATCGTAGGAACATCTTCAAATAGGTTGATATCCAACCATAGATAAGAACAACCATGGCTGGGGCCATCAAGTTATTCTTAGCTATGAAGGTAGGTAATTATACCGATTACATATTACATATATGTAACTATCACATTATGCTATCAACTAATTGAATGTTTGCATAAATCATTGGGTTGTTAACTCATTAACAAGTATGCAACAATATACATAGCACCCAACTGCACCTCTCTTTACATCGACCTTGGCTGTGACACAACAAATCGATGCTCCAAGCTTAAGGCTGACCCATTAATCAAGAAATAGTTTTAATATGGTTGGAGCGTATTCAACCGTTTAGTCAGGCTTGGATGTGTCCAACAACCAAAACTAAGGATTATCCTCTGACTCCAACTATATTAACCATAAACTAATTCCATGGTTTGAACATGTTGAGGTTCAAGCCGGGCATGGATGTGTCCATCAACCCAAACGAGAAACAAAACTCCGGTTCTAACCATATTAATGGAAGGTGTTGGCCTTAATATTTTGTAAGGGGTTTTGAGTCTCATCCTTTTTCTTTTAAGCACATTCATGACATATAATTATGTCATGTTCTAACGATTTCCTTAATAAAGTATGTATGTGACTTAATTTATCAAGTCTCATTAATTGAATTAGGAACTGGATTTCCTAATTCTAATTTCACACTTTATTCAAGGAATTGTTTTGGGAAACAATTTTCTAAATTATCATAATCAATTTCGGAATTAATATGATTAAGATTTTGATTTCTCTAAATCAAATCTTATTAAATTAAGAGACAGATTCCCTTAATTCAACCATAAATTATTTTCATGAAAATCTTATTTAAGGAAATATATTCTATAGGAAATAATTTTCCTAATTAATTTTGGAGACAATAATAAGTAAGAGCATCACCTCAGAAATCAAATAAGAAAATTATCGTTTGAGAATCACCTCAAAAATTTCCAAGATTTGATCACATATTTTATTTATGAAAAATTAATATCAATAAATAACTTAATTTGGATGGCTCCCCGAGGCTCAATCCAAAATAAGAATTTATTGATAATATAATTTGGACGGCTCCTCGAGGCCCAATCCAAATTAAACATTTGACAATTTAAATTCAATTTAGGAAATTTAATATAACAACTAACTTTAAATTGGATGGCTCCCCGAGGCTCAATCCAAAATAAAGAATTTTGTAAATAATTTAATTTCCAATTATGAATTTAAATACCAATTAATATTCCCATAATTTGTCTAGACTTTCTTGAAAGAAAGTGCCCAAAATTGCGAGCTTTTTATAAATGGAAAGTTTCCAAAAAATAAAAAAATTTTAGAATAATTGTAAGTTTCTGGTATAAAGAAAACTTACGTATTTCCAAAATTAGAAAATTTCCAAAATAGGAAATTTCCAAAATTGGAAATTTTCCAAAAATGGAAAGTTTTCACAATTATCATAAAATTTCAGAAACAGGGATATTTCAAAAGTTTGCGAAATTTCATGAGGATTTTCAAACTTTGAAATTCCTAAATCTAAAATTTACCATAATTGGAAAGTTTCCATAATTGAAAATTTTCCAAAATTGAGATCATGACAAAGTTTTTCGCAAAATAATTATATGATTATGTCGAACACTAACCGGCTCTGATACCACTGTTGGGACCGGGTGCATGTTGACATGGATGCGGGTTCGTAATTTTAAAATTAATTACGTGCAGCGGAAGGTTTAGCATAAATAATTTCTCAAATTATTTAACCACACATCTAAGCATGCAACCTTATCTTGTGTAGACATGATCATATATTTAAATTTTGCAGAAACGTAAACTAATTTACTTATTACCTCGCGTAACTCGAAGGAAGGGATGAGATCCAACCGTAAGCGTCCCTTGGAAGCTCCGCCTCTATTCGCGTCAACACCGAGTATCTTCGGGATGACTTCGCAAAGTCACGAGTTTCGTGTTCTTGAGAACTACTAGATTCTCCGAGAACGCGACAAGAAAACCCAAGAGAGAAGTAATCATATCGGAAAAACTCACCACCAAGGTTGGCCGGAATCACAATTCCGGCGAGGAGGAGGAAGATGACTTGCGCCCAATCCCAAGGTGATGATGGCCGGAGAGGAAGATCGTCCCAATGGAAGAACTTCGTCGCCTCGGTGCTTCTCCTCGTGCTCACGGCAAGAAGAAGGGAGATGAAGGGAGAGGCCGGACAAGAGAAAGAAGGGAGGAGAGGGAGAGAGCCCAAGCAAGAATACTTTGATTATTTCGAATATATTCCAAGCCTTGCCTTGGGTCCTTTATATAGTGGCCTCTCAATCGCCAAGTCTCCTTTTCTTATGGAATAAATTTTCATAAGAAATTTATCATATAAATTTTCTATGACTTATTCCATCATGCCAAGTCTTGATTTTATATCATGGTTAAAATCATATTTTAATTCATGATAAAAATCAACCAAGTCTCCTTTTCTTATGGAATAAATTTTCATAAGAAATTTATCATATAAATTTCTTTATATAAATTTCTTTATATAAATTTCTTTATATAAATTTCTTTATCATGGTAAATCAATCCATGATTGATTTTATAAAATAAAATAAACCAATCCATGGTTCATTTTAATTTCCATGAAAAAAAAATTTTATATAAATTTCTTTATCATGGTAAATTAATCCATGATTGATTTTATAAAATAAAATAAACCAATCCATGGTTCATTTTAATTTCCATGAAAAAATAAACCAAACCTTGGTTTATATAAAAAATTTATATAATCCATAATTTTATAAAACAAACCATACTTGATTTATTTTATAAATTGAACCAAACAATTTGGTTCCCTCCCTTTGTTGTGGCCGGCCAAGCAAAGAGGATGGGGACCCTCTTTGGCCGGCCTATCCAGGCCACGCCCCAATGAATTAAACTCATTTAATTCATCTATTAAGTCTTCAAAAGACTTAGCCATTTTACGCTTCCGATGCATCTCTGAAAAATTCAGATTCGACTTATCATTTGGCTCAACCAAACCTAATCTCTCTTGATTAGAAAATCTAATTTTCAACTCGTTTTAAATCCCTCGGATTACTCGTAGTGCGTGTGACTAAATAGACTTTCGATTTATGTTGGCCATCTATAATTAACCAATTATAGAACGATCATGAGTGGCACCTAATAGTACATCATGATCCCCAATTAATCGAAAGATCAACGGTTGACCTCAGAAATAATTCTGAAACCCTTCAGTAGCTATAATGAATCGTGCCCCATTCCCTTCACCATCTTATACCCACTTGATTTAGGGCATGGTCTATATGTGTCAGTCCCCACTAGGCTGACTACGTCACACCTAGCCCAAGTAACGTTTTCTCGTCCTACGGATTCTAATTACTCTCATGTATCTAAGAGATTCATACTCTGAACATGTCATGCTCTAGCCAGAGGCTTCGAGTAAAAATCCAATGATAGGCCTTGGGTATACATCTCCTCGCAAGGAGTGGTGAATCCTTTGTAGGCTGTTCAAACATCTTCGAGCACTTCGGCTTATACACAATCATCCTGGGTCCATACCTCCTTGGAGATGCTTGCTTAAGATGTCAAAGTATAAGTCTCCATGACTAAGATGACTTGAACACCGTAAGTCAAAGGAACATCGCACTTAAGCTGCAGTAAGAACTTCACTGACATGTCTATATGTAGATTACCATATGAAGTTTTATAGCTAGTCACTCCAATGAACTAGTTTCCTTAACTAGCATTCATGTTTATCTCTGGACATCCCAATGTCACCAGCCAGTGAGAATCAGCTGATTAGAGAATAACCCATGCTAGTCTCAACAGAATTGATAGTGTCCGTTTTTATCAATTCATCGACTAGGGATAATTTCAATACTTCACAATTGCACATGTAGAGATAATCACTAGTTGTGAATTCATCACAAATTCTCTCATGCTGTGAATTGTATTGCGGACATTCAGTAAATAAGTTTAAGATCTCAATCAAATATATAAACATGTATACTCAAATAGTGAATATTCATTTATTAAAATAAATGATTACAATCATAAGGCGATTGTCTTAGGACACTTTTCTCATATCACTAACAAAACACAGGGAGATTATGTACACATAACATGGTGGAGCCCATATTTATTTATAGGGGTTGGTGTGGTAGTTCAATGATAACCCCTTAGTGGACCAGGTTATCATTAATGGATTAGGCTTTGGATCCATTAGGAGACCAAAACCAACTCCTCTTCATGGTCCCTATTGTAGCCTATAAATACCTCATGAGTCATAAGACCAAGGTCAAAAGAATTAACCTAAACCTCTCTAATCTTTCCTCTCTTCATCTCTCTCTCTCTCCTAGGGTTTGGGGTGGCGTCGGCAGTGAAGGGAAGGAGAGCTCACGGTTTGGAGGTAGAGGAAGACAACTCTTCTTCTTCTTCTCTTCCTTTCTTCTTCCTCCCTTGGGCGTGCACAACAAAAGAGGAGGAGGACCGGTCAGCGGCAAGGAGAACCCTCCTTTTGGCGCCGGCAGCAAGGAAGAAGAGGTGTGGGTTGTGGCTAGGTTTGTGGGAGGAAGAAAGACTTTTCTTTCTTCTTCTTCTTCTTCTTCTTCTCTTCCTTTCTTCTTCCTCCTTGGGCGTGCGGCTAGGGCAAGCAAAGGAGAAGATCACTTTTTCTCCTTTGGCCAGTGGCAACAAGAGGAGGAAGCTTTGGCCGGCGGCTCAAGTTGAAGAGAGGAGGATCACTCTTCCTCTAGGGTTTCGGCGCAAGCTTGGTGGGAGAAGAAGGTGGCTTTTGTGACTTCGTTTCATGGTAGATCGTCGCCCACATGACGTCCAAGAAGAAGATAGGAATACAATAGAAGATCACGAGGTAAACAAGAGGTATAAATCTTGTTTTGTTCTTGTATTTAATTATTGTATTCATATTTGTCACAGACCCCGAAATCAAACACAAAAATCGGCGATCAAATCATTGTCTATTCTGCAGCTAATCGATTAGAAGAGTTAGAATTGCTTGAATAACAAGTTTGTTCAAGTGATCACTCAATTGATTAGTACGATGATGAAAATGGTCATTCGGAAAGGTTCTCTCCATCCGAGTTGTTTCTAATTAATAGAAAATTTTAATCCGGGGACATGGAGAGCAACCTAACCAAACGGGAAACCGAAACCAACACTTGTGAGGTTCTTACGTGATGATGCCTTCTCAATATCTCAAGGCGAGACTAATAAAGGAAAGAGAGTGACATATGATGCTTGGGACATAATGACTTTTTATGTTAAAATTATGTCCTCAATGCTTAGACAACACATTATACAATGTATATAGTCCAATGTTAACTGCAAAAGAGTTATGAGAATCTCTCGAAAGGAAGTACAAAATAAAAGACATCGGATTGAATAAATTCATTGTTGGCACATTCTTAAACTTTAAAATGATTGATTTCAAAATTGTGACAACTCAAGTCCAAAAGTTATAGTTGATCCTACATAAGATGCATGCCGAAAGCATGACAATGAATGAGCCCTTCAAGTTGCCGCAATAATAGAGAAACTCTCACCTTCGTGGAGGGATTTCAAAATTATCTAAGACACAAGCAAAAGAAGATGAGACTTGAGAATCTAATTGTAAGACTGCAAATTGAAGAAGACAATTGTAAGCAATTAGAATCAACCAAAATGCTTATATTTGCAAAGGCAAATCTGATAAAATCAAACATCAGTAAGAAGAGAAAGTATCCTGGCAAAGGGCAGAGCCAATGGAGGGTCAAAATTTTCCAAGGAACACGTCGCAACTGTGGTAAATTGAATCACAAGGTCAAAGACTATTGACGTCTAAAGAAAGTCACTCAAGTGCACATGACTGAAAATAAGTCAGTGCCAATAGACTTGTCAGAAATAGACCTAACTGTCATTGTATTTGAAACTAACTTAGTGGACAATCCAAGTTAGTGGTGGGTCGATACTGGTGCCACGTGACACATTTGCTCTGACAAAGCCTAGTTTTCAACTTATACCCCTATTAATAGGAGAAAACTAATCATGGATAATTCTGCAACTTCCAACATTATTGGTCTTCGCAAGGTGGTATTGAGGCAAAGAAGTGACACTAATTGATGTGCTTCATGTTCCTGACATTTGGAAGAATTTAGTGTCAGGGTTGGCTTATGTCAAAGCTTGATTCAGGCTAGTGTTTGAATCAAATAAATATGTATTAACAAAAATTGGTCAATTCATAGGTAGAGGATTTATAGAGAACGATCTGTTCAAAGTTGTAAAAGACAATTCACTCACCCCCAGCACCCCCCGCCAACTTATCCCAGAGCCAACATAGAGGAGATAAATCACGGGGAATATTAGCCCGGATACTGTGGCTAGCACGTGGGAAGGGGGTATACTGGCTTTGCCAGGTTTTGACCTCTAGACCTCAAGGTGACAATACCCACACACTAATCATCGTCCATCCCGTAGGGATAAGAATGGTCTGTTCAACTGGTTCAAAGGGTTCTAAAAAACTTGAATGTAATGGTTGTACACTGTGAATTCAATGACAATAAAATGATAAATTCTGCTTATTTGATCAAGTGTTCTAATTTATAGCATGTTAGATTTGGACATTAATTATAACACTTTGCAACGATTTGTGAATTTAAATTTATTGTTAATATTTAATGTTGATCCAACACATAAATGTGAAATATGTGTTGAAGCAAAAATGACAAAGTTATCTTTTCGTTCAGTGGAAAGAAGCATGACCCCTCTAAAATTAATTTACAGTGATATATGTGATTTAAAATTCATATAAACTAGAGGAGACAAAAAGTACTTTGTTACTTTCATTGATGACTATACTAGATACTATTATGTGTATTTATTGAAAGGCAAAGATGAAACCTTAGAAGCATTCAAAAATTATAAGAATGAAGTTGAGAATTAAATTGGTCAATGAATTAAAAGGATTCGAAGTAATCGAGGAGGAGAATATGATGAACCATTTAATGAATTTTGTGCAGAATTTGACATTATTCATCAAATGACAGCTCCTTACTCTCCTCAATCAAATGGGATTACCGAACTTAAAAACTGAATTTAATATTCTAAAAAGCGCTAGGTGGTAGGTGGGCGGTCACCCGCCACCTAGCGCCTTGGCCCCTAGGCGACTGCCTAGGTGGCGCCTAGGCGGAATATTTTTTTCTCTATCAATTGGCAGTGTTCAATTAATTAGACCGGTGTTCAATCGATTAGCTAATTGATTGGTAGGCTTCTATTTCTCGTGAAACTCATGTCAATCGATTGAATAGTGTTAATCCAATCAATTGACAGTGGTTAATGATCGGTGGGCTTTTGTTTCTCGCGAAACTCCTACCAGCCAATCGATTGACAGTATTCAATTGATCGACCAATCAATTCGGTATGTTTCTATTTCTCGCGAAACTCCTACCAGTCGATTGGCCAATCGATTGATAGTATTCAATTGATTGGCTAATCGATTTAGTAGACTTTTATAAAAAAAAATGGTCGCCCCCGCGTAGGTGACGCCTAGGCAACCTAGGCGGCGCCTAAACCTAGGTAACTGATTAATACAATGACGCCTAGAGGCATCGCCTTCACAAAAGTCGGGGCGGTGGACAACCACCCAGTGCCTAGGCGGTCCTAGGCACCGCCATTTAGAACATTGTCCTAAAGAAATGATGAATGTTATGTTGATAAGTTCGGACTGACCCTAAAATATGTGGGGGAAGCTATTCTCTTAGTAAATCAGATTCTTAATAAAATCCCACATAAGAAGAATAATAAAACTCCTTATGAGTTATAGAAGAGTCATAAGTCTTCCTATAAATATCTAAAAATGTGGGGGTGTCTAGCTAAGGTGGAAGTACCTAAGCTAAAGCAAACTAAAATAGGACCAAAGACATTTGATTGCAATTTTATTGGATATGCCAATAATAGTAGCGCATATCAATTTGTTGTGCACAAATCAACAATTCTTGATGTACATGTTGGAACAATAATAGAATCAAGGAATACAATATTTTTTGAAGATATCTTTTCTTGCAAAGAGAGGAAAGAAGAAAGTTCAAATAAAAGAACTAATGAAACTGTGAATATGAATAATCTTGGAAACAATGAAGAACCAAGACACAATAAGAGGGTCAAAATAGTAAATTTATTTGGTCATGATTTCATGGCTTATATGTTGGAAAATGAACCGAGGACAAAAAGCGAAGCCTTATCAAGTACCGAGGCTCCCTTTTGGAAAGAAGCCATCAATAGTGAAAAAAAGTCTATCATGCAAAATCATACTTGACAATTGGTAGATATTCCACCCGGAATCAAATCTTTAGGATGTAAATGGATCCTAAAGAAGAAATATAAGGCTGATAGAACTATTGAAAAGTACAAGACAAGACTAGTGGCTAAGGAATTCAAACAAAATTAAGGTCATGACTTCTTTGATACCTATGACAAGGATCACATCCATTCGAGTACTTAGTATTATTGCTGCAATACATAACCTTGAGATACATCAAATGGATGTGAAAATGACCTTTCTAAATGGTGAATTAGAGGAAGAAATATATATGGAGCAACCTGAAGGGCTTGTGACTCCAAGATAATAAAATAAGGTGTGCAGACTCGTGAAATCACTATATGGGTTAAAACAAGCACTAAAATAGTGCCACGAGAAATTTGACAAAACTATGATGTCAAATGGATTTAAAATAAATAAGTGTGATAAATGCATATATATCAAAGGCACACCTGACTCGTTTGTTATTAGCTGTCTATATGTAGATAATATGTTAATCATGAATAATAATCATGATATAATCATAACTACTAAGAAGATGTCGACCAAGAATTTCGATATGAAAGATATGGATGTAGCAGACATTATACTCGGGATTAAGATCGATAAGACATTAAATGGAATTGTCCTTTCACAGTCTCAGTATATTGAGTCGGTGCTAAGAAAATTTAATGTATATGATCTTACTCTTGTAAAAACACTAATGGACTTAAGCTTGCATTTGGCTAAGAACCATGGTGAACCTGTATCCCAATAGGAATATTCAAGGATAATTGGCAGTTTGATGTGTATCACTAACTGTACACGTCCGGATATTGCCTATATAGTCAACAAATTAAGTAAATTTATAAATAATACAAATAAAGACCATTGGAAGACATTAATAAGGGTTCTTAAATATTTTAAATACACCTTAGAGTATGGATTACATTATATAAGATATCCTGCGATACTAGAAGGCTATTATGATTTAAATTGAATATATGATACAAAAGACTCTAAATTAACGATATGTATATACCATTGGTGGTGGAGCAGTGTCATGAAAATCCATAAAACAAACATACATAGCTCGATCAACAATGGAATCCGAGTTTATAGCCTTGGATAAAGTCACAAAAGAAGCAGAATGAGTTCGTAACTTCTTAAAGGATATCCCATATTGGGTAAAGCTAGTGCCTACCATGATGATACATTGTGATAATCAATCGAAAATTGTAAAGGCACAAAATAGCATGTACAATAGTAAGTCACAACATATTCATCGACGACACAATACTATTAGGCAGTTGATATCTAACGAAATTATCTCTGTCGATTACGTCAAATCAAAAGATAACCTAACAGATTCGTTTACAAAAGATTTAAATAGAGATCAAATATACTGCACATCAAGATGAATGAGATTAAAAATCTACAAACAAGAACATTCATTGTGGTAACCCAACCTTGTTGATTGGAGATCCCAAATCTTTGTTCAATGGGACAATGAAATTATGAAAGTTCATGTAAGCAGTTGGACTAGTTTCCCTCTTATTCCCAGGATGAAAAAGTGCTACCTACGATATGTAGTGAGGTTAAGTTATTAACTTTTAATGACTCCTATACTTGAAAAAGTAGAGTATGGTAGGATACTCTTTATAAGAGGTCATCTATATAAGTGTAAAGACAAACCGCTTCAATGAAATACTTATGAATCCAAAATATTATTTATGGTCAAAATGAACAAAACAATAAAAATTATAAAGAAGTGAGAAATGTTATTGTGTAGGTATCATTGTCTGGGTTTACATGAATAACTGAGTAGTTCAAGATATCATGTTCACCTTGTAGCCTAGTACATCTGATGGAACTCAACTACAGAAGGTTCAAAGCCACAAGCTACTTTTTCCGATCCAATAATCTTTTGATTGAACTCTTCTTAGGTGATAACATGCATGGATTAATTCTCATTTATGTAGGAGATTATTGGAAATGTAAATGAGGAATTAAATCTAGATCGTTGGATCAAGATTGATAAATCTTGTCCATCCAACTTGAAAGGTTTTTTTTTTTGCCTCTTGAATGCTTCAATCTGAACCATTGATTTCAAAAGGGTTTAGTATCTCTTAAATAATTCAATCTGAACCATTGTTTTCTAAGAGATGCATCTAATGAAAAGGTTATTGATGCAGTCTGACCTGATTGTTATTTTGATGTTAACACCGATTTAAGTTCGGTTGAGTGAGAATTGAGATCAAATAGTTAAGTTCGAATTAAGTGTACTGGTCAGACAGGGTTCTGTAGCTCGTTCTCTGGACCGGGATGAGTCGGAGAGGGCTCGGTAGCTCATTCTCCAGGCTCTGGTCAGAAAGGGCTCGGTAGATTGTTCTCTGGATCGGGATGAGTGAGAGAGGGCTCGATAGCTCGTTCTCCAGACTTTGGTCAGAGAGGGCTCGGTAGCTCGTTCTCTGGACCGGGATACGTCGGAGAGGGCTCGATAGCTCGTTCTCTAGACCAGACTGAGTTAGAGAGGGCAAGGGAGCCTGTTCTCTAGACTCAGGGTCTAACTTGAGTTAGTCATGGTCAAAATTGGCCATGAATTAATCAAATGATCAGAGCAAAGTTGGCTGGATCGGTCTGAAATCTGATCAGGGAGTTGGCACAAACTCTCTTGATAGTAGATCGGTAACAAGACCGATCCAGGATGTCTGATCAGTCTGTTGACCGATCCAGAAAGTTTCTGAGGAAACAGAAGGTTTTCTGAATGGTCTGGTGACCGATCAGCAAACATTCTGTGTGGTCACAGAAAGATTGTGATCGATCAATGGATCGATCACAAGAATCTCTGATCTGTCAGTGCGACCAATCAGAACAGACCTGGACCGATCAGGATGGATCCTGATCAGTCAGGCACTTGCCTGATCGGTCACCTTGACCGATCAGGTACTTCCCTGTTTGGTCACCTTGACCGATTAGGTGCCTTGACTGAAATTCCAGTGAGTTTAGGGATCGGTCTGGTGACCGATCCCCTAGTCTCTGATCGATCAGTGAGACCGATCCCCTGGTCTCTGATCGGTCAGTGAGACCGATCAAAACATTACTGGACCAATCAGGATAGAGTCTGATTGGTCAGGAGGTTGTCTGATCGGTCAAGGTGACCGATGAACACTTCTGAACTTTAATTTAAATTGTTGTCAGCACAATTCTGATTTCTGATTTGCTTCGCTAATGAATCTGTAAGTGTGCAGACAACACAGAGCTTTAAAATTCAAATGAATGAGCAAGAAGAAGGGTCAAGGGTGACTTTCCATGGTGCTATTTTGTTTGATACACATTTGTAGGTTTCAACGACATCTGACCTGAAGCTTCAGCTGAAGAGGATGACTTCAGTATGGTGAGGGCTCAAAAGGGGTCAGAGGGTGACGACGTCTGTATGTGTGCAGAAGAAAGGCTTAAGAAGAAGAAGTTGGCGAAGCAGAGGAGAACAACGGAGAATGATGATTAGAAAATCTGCGAAGGGTTTTGCTGTTGAGTTGTTGGTGTACTCTGCATTTTTCTTCTTGCTTGATCTTTCTGCTTACTACTGGTGCTTGTACTTAAGGTGGTGTGCATCTATTGTGTAAGCTTCCTTCTCTAGTCTCTTGTGCTTCACTTGATATACTTCTGAGACATTTGTGGAGAGGTTACTCCACCGAGAAGGAGGAAGCTTTTAGCCGGATTCATTCCGGGGCCTGATTTGCCGAAGATCAAGGGATCGCCCACCTCACGGGCATGCCAAGGAGTAGGGGCAAGTTATCCTCAAACCTTGTAAATACTGTGTTAGTATCTGTTTTAGTTTATTTCTGCTTTGTTTGTAGGAAGAAGCGAGTTTTGGTGAGTGGCTATTCACACCCCCCCTCTAGCCATCCCAAGATCCTAACAAGTAGTATCAGAGCAAGGTTCTCTTTCAACCGGATTAATATCCTAAGAGCAAGAAGATGGCTTTGAGAGGAGAAGGTTTCAACACCAACCGTCCACCTCTTTTTGATGGAGCAAATTTCCAGTACTGGAGAAGCAGGATGGAGTATTACTTGAAAACTGACATTGGCATGTGGTTCTCAATCAAGGAGGGACTCCTCCAAAGGATGCTAAGGGCAAGGAGCTTGAGTCATCAAGATGGTTAGCAAAACAAACAAGAAAAGGAGAGGCAGATGCCAAGGCAGTGGTCACTCTGCAATGTGGGATGACCAAGGATCAACTCATTAAGGTTGGTCCCTTCTCAAGTGCCAATGATCTATGGAACAAGCTCATAGAGCTACATGAAAGCACTCGAAACTCCCGGATAGTGAAGAGGGATCTCTTTCTCAACCAACTCTAGAATCTTTCCATGAAAGAAAGTGAAACTGTGAGCGAGCTTCATGGTAGGTTTAAAGAGATCCTTAATGGCTTGCACTCGATCGATGAGAAGGTCGAGGCACTTGATCGATGAGAAGGTCGAGAATCGTGACCTCGTAAGGTAAGTACTCAAGTCCTTTCTTAGGAATGCCTTGTGGTCATCCATGGTGGATGCCTACAAGGTATCCAAGGACATTTCCATTGTAAAATTAGATGATTTCTTTTTTGAAATGGAGCTACATGAGCTTGCTAACAAAAGCCCAAAAGAGAAGGGTATTGCTCTTATTGCAGGGGACAAAGAAAAGAAGAAGAAGGAAAAGAAGAAGGCGAAGGAGGTCTCCTCTTCTTCATCTGAATCCGATGAGGACGGGAGCGATTCTTCATCAACCGAAATGGCAAACTTTGTGAGAAGAATGATGAGGAAGAGTCGACACTACAAGGGGAAAGGTAAAACAAGTAAAAATAATGTTGATAAAACTAATGTCACTTGTTATGAATGTAGCAAGAAGGGGCACTATAGAAGTGAGTGTCCAAAACTCAAGAAGAGGAGAAGGCAAAGAAGAAGAAGACATTAAAGGCCACATGGGATGAGTCCTCATCTAGCTCATCCGAGGAGGAGAAGGAGGAGAAGAGCACCCGCCACGTGGCTCTTATGGCATTAGAAGATTCAAATATAAAGAGTGGTGACGAGTCAAGTGACCCTTCAACAGCGACTTCATCATCTTCGGATGATGAAGAGGTAATCTCTCCCGAGCTTGATAAGTGCTATAGAACTATTGCTTGCTTGACTACTTTGCTAAAAAAATCTAAGGACAAGATAAAATCCTTAAAGTTAGAAGTAGAACAATTGAGAATCTCTAAGGATGATGAAATAGATGATTTGCATGTTAAGGTCCTTGAGGATGAGAACAAGGCCTTAAAGAGTGAAGTTGAAAACTCAAGAATCTTCTTGGAAAATTTTCAACTAGCTCTAAGACCTTAGATATGATTCTCAATGCCCAAAGAGCGGTCTACAACAAAGTCGGTATAGGTTACCAACCAAAGGAATCTAGTTTTGTGTCATTGATGTCTAGAACCCAATTTAAATCATCAAATGTCTCTAGGGTTCAAGGACTTAGGAAGAAAATGACCAAGACATGGGTGCCAAAGACTTGTATTGTAGGTGCATTAGGTCCCAAAGTTTGGGTACCTAAATTATCTATCTTTCGTGTTGTGTAGGCATTGGTTGAGGAGGAGCATCTATCAACATGGTTTCTTGATAGTGGGTGCTCCAAACACATGACCGGGGATAAATCCTTATTCACTATCCTACAAAGTAAAAATAGAGATAATGTTTCATTTGGTAACCATGGTAGTCTCAAGGTTGTAGGAATAGGTGACATTCAAATATCCGAATGTCTTAGGATTAAGAATGTCCTTCTAGTCAAGGGGATGACCTTCAATCTCCTGAGTGTCAGTCAATTGTGTGATGCGGGATACACAATTGAATTTCACTCAAGTCAGTATCTAGTTAGACACAATGACACATATGACACAGTACTAGTAGGCACAAGAGTAGACAATATTTATCAAGTCTCTTTTAAAAGTGCTACTAATGCCTCTGTTAAGTGTTTCATGTCAAAAGAAGAAGAATCTTGGCTTTGGCACCGGAGGTTGGCTAACATGAACATGAAGAACATCCGGAAACTGGACAACAAGGGACTTGTACGAGGCTTACCGAACATCAAGTACGAAAAAGAAAAATTATGTAATACATGCCAAATGGGTAAGCAAACAAAAGCGTCTTATAAAGATAAAAGCGTTGTAAGTACTTCTACTGCTTTAGATTTATTGCATATGGACTTGTTTGATTGCTGTACCATAATTTCATTGAATGGTAGTAGATATTGTTTTGTGATTGTTGATGATTATACTAGATATACATGGACCTATTTTCTAAAACATAAGGATCAAACCTTAGACATTTTTATTTCTTTTTGTAGAAGAACTAAAAATGAAAAATCTATAACAATCAAAACCATTAGGAGTGATCATGGAGGTGAATTTCAAAACCATAGGTTTTTAGAATTTTGTCAAGAGAATGATATAGACATGAGTACTCTACTCCTAGAACACCACAGCAAAATGATATTGTAGAGAGGAAGAACCGAGTCCTACAAGAGGTTGTACGAAGCATGCTTAATGAGTACTCCTTACCGAGCTACTTATGGGCTGAAGATGTAAACACAGCTTGTTATGTGCAAAATCGAGTCCTTATCCATAGGTTTTTAAGGAAGACTCCATATGAACTTTGGTTTGAAAGACCGCCTACAGTTAGACATCTCCGGGTGTTTGGGTGTATGGTGTTCATTCTAAACGCCAAGGATCATCTTGGAAAGTTCACAGCAAAAGCTGATAAAGGGATACTTGTCGGGTATTCCCTTGTCAGCAAAGCTTACCGAGTCTACAACAAGAAGTCTAAGTTAGTTGAAGAATCTTCTGATGTTGCATTTGAGGAGACCCCAAAAGTGATTGATCATTCAGGAGATGTAGAAGGAGTTCAATTCGAACTTAGGAGATTAGGATTGGATGAAAGTCCAAGTATTGGAGGTGTTGTGGATGAGTTTGATGATGGTGAGCCTAGACTACATGGAGCTCAACCTGACCCTGAGTCTGAGCCTGTGTCTAGTGAAACCATCCAAGAAGCACCTCCAACACCAAGGCAAACTAGGTTAGCCTCTAGTCATCCCCAAGATCAAATTGTTGAAGATATCCATCATGGGGTTAGAACTAGATCATTCTTTAGGAATGAGGCTAATGAGGTCGCCTTGATCTCTGAAATTGAACCTAGAGTAGTTGACGAGGCATTACATGATCCCGATTGGATTATTGTTATGCAAGATGAGTTAGGTCAATTTGAGAGAAGCCGAGTTTAGGACTTAGTTCTTAGACCTAAGAAGACCGTAATTATTGGAACTAAATGGGTCTTCAAGAACAAATTGAACCATAAGGGAGAAATCATAAGAAATAAGGCACGCTTAGTAGCCAAGGGCTATAGTCAAGTTGAAGACTTTGATTACGATGAGACATATGCTCCTGTGGCACGATTGGAGTCCATTCGATTGATGCTTGCATTTGCAGCACATAGAGATTTCAAACTCTATCAAATGAATGTGAAATCGACCTTCTTAAATGGTCTCATTAAAAAAGAGGTGTATGTTGAACAACCACTGGGGTTTGAAAATTCTAAATTTCCAAACCACGTGTTTAAGCTAAAGAAGGTTCTTTATGGGCTAAAATAAGCACCTTGTGCTTGGTATGAGTGGTTGTTAACATTTTTGATTGAAAAAGGCTTCGTGAGAGGTCAAATAGACCCTACACTATTCCTACGTAGAGATGGTAAAAATATTTTTGTAGCCCAAGTATATGTCGATGACATAATTTATGGCTCCAATAACAAGGGCTATTTGAATGAGTTCATTGAGCATATGGAGAGTGAGTTTGAGATGAGTCTAGTGGGAGAATTGACTTTCTTTCTTGGACTTGAAATCAAACAAACAAGAGAAGGAATTCATGTGCATCAATCCAAATATACTCAAGAGATGCTCAAGAAATTCAATATGAGTGACTCAAAGGAGGTAACCACTCCCTTGGTGGCTAACACGGGATTAGATAATGATGAGAGTGGGAAGCCAGTTGATTTGGCCCAATATAGAAGTATGATTGGTAGTTTGCTATACCTCACAGCGAGTCTCTCGGACATTCTTTTTGCTATGGGTATGTGCGCTAGGTACCAAGTATGTGCCAAGGAATCTCATTTAATTGCTGTTAAGAGGATTTTGAGATATCTTAAGGGCACTATTGGAGTTGGTCTATGGTACCCCCGTACAGAGTCTTTTGATTTGATATGCTATACCTATTCTGACTATGCTGGGTGCAAGTTGGATCGGAAAAGCACAAGTGGGGGTTGCTAATTCTTAGGATCATCTTTGGTGAGTTGGTCAAGTCGGAAGCAACATTGTGTTGCTCTCTCCACGACCGAGGCGGAGTATATTGCCATGGGGGAGACTGTATCACAATTATTGTGGATGATACACACCTTAGAGGACTATGGATTATCTTACAAGGGTGTGTAAGTGCTGTGTGATAACATAAGCACCATAATCCTTACAAAAAATCCAGTCCACCATTCAAGGACCAAACACATTGAAGTGTGTCATCACTTCATTAGAGATCATGTTGCTAGAGGAGATATTGTACTCTCACATGTTGAGTCAAAATCTAATCTAGCGGACATTTTCACCAAACCACTCCCCGAAAGTGAATTTAGCTTTTTAAGGAGGGAGTTGGGGATGTGCCGTGCACAATAAGATCATGGTAAAAACCCTTCATGGTCACTCCTAATTGCTGGGCAACTTGGGGACATCTCACACAAACTATAAGATCTAACAAAATATTTTTTGTATTGCTAGAAATGGGGTGAGATGTTAGGATCAACCAAATTATTCAAAATGTATAATGCATCCATTGAATAATGAGGTTGAAGAGATAATGATAATTAATTTGACCAAGTATGAGGGAAACCAATGTATAACACATGTGTATTTGGTTCCAAGAACATACTTGGACATTCCAATCAAGTAAAATAGGTTGGAGCATTGTTTTTGATACAAACTTGATACAAACTTGTTTTGGGATTTTAAATCCATAAGGAAACGACCTTCCACTTGATTCATGGTGTGGAGGAATAAATTTTGGTTAAGGGAACACCGTTAGGATCAAAGAAATTAAATTCTTAGTGTATTAGAATGGTTGTTGGAAAAGAAAAAAAATACGAAGGGGTGTTTGAAATGATTTCAGGAGTTTCTGGAACGTATAAGAGTTTCAGAAACTTATCTAAAATCTGATCGGTCCACCGACCGATTCAACACATTTCTGTATGGCACAGAATCGCGTGTGATCGGTCTATAGATCGATCAGGAATCGGTTTGATCGGTCCCCAAACTGATCAGAAATATTTCTGTATCGAAAAGAGACAAATCTGATCGGTCCACAGACCGATCAGGATACTCCCTAATCGGTCAAGATGATCGATCAGGACTCTCTCTGATCGATCAGGATACTTCCTGATCGGTTCGGATACTATTTGATCGGATCGACCGTCCGATCCAATGCATTAAATCAAGTTGATGGATTGATTCGCCGACCATATTAACCCTCTTTTCCCATAAACCTCTTCCAACCCTGGCTTTGATCTGATGCAGTTTGATGTCCCACGTGCTCCCGATGATCATGACTGATGTACCTTTGATGTCGACTTTGACTTATGAATGTTGTTGATATTTTCTTCTGACTATGTGTCTGATGACATTATGCTATGTTTGTTTCAGTTTTTATTTCAGTCATCAGCTATATTTTGTTTTTACTCCTTTCTTAGTGTCATATGATGCATATACGTATTTTGCCATAATATATTTCTGTTATATGCCTTTCATATGTCATTCAAATATTACTCTTCGTTAGGGATGGCAATTCCACCCGAATCCGACGGAGAATCCGACATCCGACCCGAATGGAGGAGGATATGGAGGCACTACCAATATCCGATATCCGACCCGAATACCCGATTAAATAAAAAATACATATATTCATTAAAGATTTTTTCCTCAAAATCTATTAATAATTTGTATTAATTTTAGAAATAGATTATATATATGCTTAATCTATTTTTAAAATTATAGATATATATTTTTTTAACTGTAATGTTAATTATAATGTACTTTTGTTCAATGATATAGTTTGACAGAAAGAAAAAAAATTATTATTATATAAGATATCCGATCCTTTAATGGATATGGGTATACCCGATGGATATCCGATATCCGATGGGTATAGATACGGAGGATATAGAATCCGACCCGAACCCGACCCATTGTCATCCCTACTCTTCGTTTCTTTTAGTTTTGGGGAGAGACCCTTGTTTTAAGGGGGAGATTTTGAACTTAATAACCAGTCTACACCCTTTTCGGTGTTTGACAAAGGGGGAGAGGATGATTAGTTAAGTTTATAATTTGTTTTCTTTACCTGTTAACGAACTTAACTATTGTAGGGGAAGGATTCTGATTCCCTTGTAATAATAAACTTGACTCTTATTTTCACCTAATACCTAAACTTAAATCGTGTTGTCAAACAACAAAAAGGGGGAGATTATTGATGCAGTCTGACCTGATTGTTGTTTTGATGTTGACACCGATTTAAGTTCGGTTGAGTGAGAATTGAGATCAGATAGTTAAGTTCGGATTAAGTGTACAGGTCAGAGAGGGCTCGGTAGCTCGTTCTCCAGACTCTGGTAAGAGAGGGCTCGGTAGCTCGTTCTTTGGACGGGGATGAGTCGGAGAGGGCTCGGTAGCTCGTTCTCCAGACTCTGGTCAGAGAGGGCTCGGTAGCTCATTCTCTGGACCGGGATGAGTCGGAGAGGGCTCGGTAGCTCGTTATCCGGACTCTGGTCAGAGAGGGCTTGGTAGCTCGTTCTCTGGACCGGGATGAGTCGGAGAGGGCTCGGTAGCTCGTTCTTCGGACTCTGGTCAGAGAGGGCTCGGTAGCTCATTCTCTGGACCGGGATGAGTCGGAGAGGGCTCGGTAGCTCATTCTTCGGGCTCTGGTCAGAGAGGGCTCAGTAGCTCATTCTCTGGACCGGGATGAGTGGGAGAGGGCTTGGTAGCTCGTTCTCTAGACCGGGATAAGTCGGAGAAGGCTCGGTAGCTCGTTCTCCGGACCAGACTGAGTTAAAGAGGACAAGGGAGCCTGCTCTCTGGACTCAGGGTCTAACTTGAGTTAGTTATGGTCGGAATTGGCCATGAATTAATCAAATGATTATAGCAAAGTTGGGTGGATCGGCCTGAAATCTGATCAGAGAGTTGACACAAACTCTCTTGATAGTAGATCGATCACAAGACCGATCCAGGATGTCTGATCGGTCTGTTGACCGATCCAGAATGCTTTTGAGGAAACAAGATAGTTTTATGAACGATCTGGTGACTGATCAACAAACATTCTGTGTGGTCACAAAAAGATTGTGATCGATCAATGGATCGATCACAAGAATCTCTGATCGATCAATGCGACCGATCAGAACAAACCTGGACCGATCAGGATGGATCAAGATCGGTCAGGCACTTGCCTGATCGGTCACCTTAACCAATCAGGTACTTCCCTGTTCGGTCACCTTGACCGATCAGGTGCCTTGACTGAAATTCCAGTGAGTTTAGGGATCGGTCTGGTGACCGATCCCCTGGTCTCTGATCGGTCAGTGAGACCGATCAAAACATTATTGGACCAATCAGGATAGAGTCTAATTGGTTAGGAGGTTGTCTGATCGGTCAAGGTGACCGATTAACACTTCTGAACTTTAATTTAAATTGTTGTCAGCGCAGTTCTGATTTCTGATTTGCTTCGCTAATGAATCTGTAAGTGTGCAGACAATGCAGAGCTTTGAAATTCAAATGAAGGAGCAAGAAGAAGGGTCAAGGGTGACTTTCCATGGTGCTATTTTGTTTGATACACATTTGCAGGTTTCAACGACATCTGACCTGAAGCTTCAGCTGAAGAGGATGACTTCAGTATGCTGAGAGCTCAAAAGGGGTCAGAGGGTGACGACGTCTGTATGTATGCAGAAGAAAGGCTTAAGAAGAAGAAGTTGGCGAAGCAGAGGAGAACAACGGAGAACGGTGATTAGAAAATCTGCGAAGGGTTTTGCTGTTGAGTTGTTGGTGTTCTCTGCATTTTTCTTCTTGCTTGATCTTTTTGCTTACTACTGGTGCTTGTGCTTAAGGTGGTGTGCATCTGTTGTGTAAGCTTCCTTCTCTAGTCTCTTGTGCTTCACTTGATATACTTCTGAGACATTTGTGGAGAGGTTATTCCACCGAGAAGGAGGAAACTTTTAGCTGGATTCATTCCGGGGCCTGATCTGCCGAAGATCAAGGAATCGCCCACCTCACGGGCACGCCAAGGAGTAGGGGTAAGTTATCCCTGAACCTTGTAAACACTTTGTTAGTATCTGTTTTAGTTTATTTCTGCTTTGTTTGTTTTCCGCTGCTAATCTGATTGTAGGAAGAAGTGAGTTTTGGTGGGTGACTATTCACACCCCCCCTCTCTATCCATCCCAAGATCCTAACAAAGGTTTGCTATCTAGATCATCCAATTCAAGATGAATGGATGAGATCTAAAGGAACCAAGAGGTTCTTATACCCCTTCGTTTAGTATAAATAAAATCATCCCTCACAATCTCATTTTACTCACTCAATTCATTCGCATTCAAAGCCAAAGCAAACATTGCATTCCATACTTGCATTTGGAGAGTTCGAGAAGTCTCTTCAGTTCGAAGGTCTTGCGATTTGCATTGCTGCTGTCGCAAGATAAAGTCGTTGCATCTTGGGAGACAATTGTCGCATTCCGTGAGCACCGTATGTAGGGCAAATTCATCTTAAGGAGATAGAGTCTAACTTTAGCCTCGACTTTGCCAAAGCGGTGTATATCGTCAATCCGCCCGTGCTTAGATTGCACCACTAAGTAGACCCGACCACGGTTCGGAACCGACGGTTCGACGGTTCATGGGAGGTCGACCCTTAACCTTAACCGCCCAAGACGGTTACGGTTCACGGTTCGGAACCGCCGGTTCACGGTTCGCCACGGTTCGGCACGGTTCAAGATTATTATATTAAAAAAATTAAAAATTAAAATAAAAAAAAATAAATTTTATTAAAAAAGGGCTTGCACTTATATAAGTTGCCTACGTATCCCCTTAGGGTATAGGGGAATCAAAGCCCACGTAGTTCTTTTACATTTTTACCCTTTTACATTTTTACATTTCTCACTCACTTGTATTTCCTCCCGTTCCCGTTGTATTTGTTCCTTCGGTATCAAATTCTTCGGCTTCGTCTTCTGAAAGTTGCATTCCTTGGATTCGCTTTTCGGCTCTGGTCCAATCATCAAGTAATGCTTGAGCTTCCAATGAGTCGGGAGACATGGTTGATCGTCGTTCATCTAATATGTTGCCGCCGGCACTGAACGTCTGCTCCACAGCAACAGTCGACACTGGAGAAGCTAAAATTTCTTTTACGATCACGGAGAGAACGGGAAAGTTTTGAGCCTTCTGTGACCACCACTTCAAGATGTCGAAGTCTTCGCTATCTGCTTCATTAAAATCAAAAGAAGTCGTAAAATAATTCTCAAGTTCCTGTGTGGAACTTGAGGATCCTCGTGGACGTTTCGTCCGTTCTTTTAATAAAAGTTGGGCTTTTGTAAGTTTTAAATTAGTAGTAGTAGGTTGTTGTGTTTCAAAAATATTAGTTTGTGTTCCATATTTAACATAATATTGATTATAAAGATCATATAAATAATTTCTAATATTATATACAATATTAGCTGGATCCGGAGAGGAAGAATCCTTAATAGGAATTAATGCGTCATAATATAAAGTTAGCATTTCTTGTAAAACTTCTAATTTAAATCTAGGATCTAAAGCAAATGCAATTAAATAAATTTCAGGAATTAAATAAAAATATTTTTCCCATTTAATTTTCATAGCTATTATACATAAAGTTAAAGCTTCATCATTTACATGTTCATTTAATATTAATACTATACTACAAAAATTTACTAAAATTAAATGAGCAGTAGGATAATAAACACCAGAAAGTTGTTCAGTTGCATCGTTAAAAACTTTTAAAATTTCACAAATACTACTACAAATATTCCATTGTTGTGAAAATAAATATATATTGGTATTACTATTTTGTGCAAAAAATAAACATAATAAATCTTTATATTGAAAAGAATCTTGTAATAATTGATATGTTGAATTCCAACGTGTTGGAACATCACGTGGAAATTTTTTTGGTCGCATTCCATTAGCTTTACAAAATCTACCCCATTGTTTCATCATAGATGGATGAGACCATAAATATGAAATTGCGGTTCTAATTGGTTGAATATAATTTTGTAAAAGTTTTAATCCATCTTGAACACATAAGTTTAAAATATGACATACACAACGAATATGAAAAAATAAACCACCAATGACAGGTTGACAAATAAATTTTAATTCATCTATTGAAGCGGTATTAGAACTAGCATTGTCTAATGATATTGAAAAGATTTGATGAGTCAATCCATATTCTTCTAAAACTATGTGTAATAATTGTGCAATGTTATGAGCAGTGTGTGATTCATCAAAAACTCTATAAGCTAATAATCTCTTTTGAAGGATCCAAGAGTTATCAATCCAATGACATGTTATACCCATATAAGAATGAGTTTGCCAATGATCACTCCAAATATCGGAACATAAAGAAACTTTATTATTTAATTTACTAAATTCTTCAATTAAATTCTTTTTTCCTTGTTTTACTAATCTTTTAATTGTACGAGTTAGTGTAGTCCTAGGTACACGTTTAGCAGCAGGATTAAGAGATTCTTTACACAAATCTTCAAATGTGCATTTAGCTCCAAAACTAAAAGAAAGATGTTCTACGGAAACAAATTTAGCTAATGATTCTCTTAATTTATTATCTGAATATAAAAATAAACCAGAATCAGTACTACTACCGCTAGAAAATCTAGATAATTGTGTTTGAGAGCGGTCAAGCCCATATTCCGTCGGGTGCTTCGTTTCTACATGTCGTTTCAACGACCCATAGCCGCCGCCGGCTTGGAATTTGTAGGAAGCATTACAATGCTTGCATTTTGCACGCATTTCTCCCGACGGAAGTGTGACTTTCTCAAAATGTTTAGTAAAAATAGATGATTTTAAAGGAGCATTATCCCGAACCTTAGAAGTAATCGCATCGGTACTTCCTTGCGTTTCGGGGATCGGAGGGCATTGGGGCTGAGCCTCGGTCTCATCATCGGTGGATTGAATTTGAAGGTTGGGATCCTCGTATGCAATTTCTTTTCCCCTCCGAGATCGAGATGATGAAGCTCCGCGTCCGCCTCCGTGACCTCCTTCCATTATCGTCGACGTCGATGAAGAACGTGAAGAGAAGTTGAGAGTTAGAGAGTTGAGAATGAGAGATTGAGAGAAGAGAAGTTTTGTTAGTGAAAATGATGAAATGAGCTCCCTATTTATAGAGTTCGGATCATAACGGTCACTAAATCCTAGCCATTGATCAAAAAACGGTCAAATGATCTCATCCGTCCAAAAAAAAAAACAAAAAAAAAAAACTCAAACGGCACTGAACCGGCGGTTAACCGCCGGTTCAGTGCCGTTGGAACCGACGGTTAACCGCCGGTTCACGGGTTCTGGCGCCCGGAACCGGAACCGGCCCGGCATCTTGCCGGGCCGGTTCCGGTTCGGCCCGGCGAACCGGGTCAACGGGCCAACCGGCCCGTTGACCCGGGCCGGTTCCGGGCCGGGTCCGGGCTGGACCCGGCCCGTGGTCGGGTCTACCACTAAGACAAACCAACTTTGCTCTACTACAGTAAAAGTTTAGTTAATAGATCAAGATCAGCTAGAACACTTGACAACAAAGGCTGTAGACATGTTTGTATCATATAGGGGCAGCTTGGGAGATGATTGATGCTCAATTGCTAGCTTTAATTAGAAAGCACTTGACCCTAGTCTTGTAAGCACCTTCCATTTTTTGTTTTCCGTCCTCGTCGTCTCGTGCCGCAAGTCTTTGAGCTCATGCATGCGATTTGCATACTAGTGATACTTCTAGTTCTTATGAGGTGAGTATTAGCCTATGTCATATTAATCTAGTTCTTATGAGGTGAGTATTAGCCTATGTCATATAAATTAAGCCAACACAGACACTTAAAAACATAATAATAATTTAATGATAATTTTTTTTAAAAAAATCATTATAAATTAATGACATTTACAATAAAAAAAATAATTATCATTAATCAGTAATGAAATTTGTGATAAAAAAATATTTATCTCTAAATTAGGGACATATTTTGTCACTGACATTATATTCATAGTAAAAATAATCTCAATTTGACGATAAATCTTAGATTCGTCTCAAATTGACAGATCTTTGGCAAGTTTAATGGGCGGAGATCTCAAATTGAACGATAAATCTAGAATTCAACATCCAAAATATCGTCCAATTGGCAATAAATCTTAGATTTATCACAAATTTAAAAATCTTCGTCAAATATAAAATTGATCAGTATCAACCCTAACTTAACGTGCGTTAAGCTAATTTCAGCAACCAATCATGGATTCCTCGTTGAATTCAGGAACGAATCCATGTTTAATAATTCGATCCGTTGCTGATTTTAGAGTTCTAAATCCCTCCCAGAAGCCCTAATTTTCCAATCTCCGATCCCGCTCGCGAATGAAGGCTCCGCTTGCGCCGGTTCTCTCCAACCGAAGCATGCCGATCTCCTCCGGTAATCCCCTTTCCCTCCTTTCCTTTCCCCCGTCCTTCCCCTTCCGTCCTCGCCGCTCGCGGCTGGCCGCGAAGCACGCCACTCACGGGGTGTTGCCGTGTTTTTCTCTCCATCACCGCTTGCCACTTAGGCCTCCACGCGCCCTCCCCTCTTTCCTTCTCTTCCTCCCTTCTCCTCTTATTCTCTTCTTCCCTTCTCCCAAAACCACCAGCATCAGTAATCTGCTTACAGGTTTCTAAAATACAGCTCTTTCTTCTACCTCTCCTCCATCAATCCAGCAACAACTGTCTCTCCTTTCCCCTCTTTCTCCATTTCCAGCCAACAAAAGCCTCAAACCCTTTTTCCAGCAAGTCTCCAACAACGGCAACAGTCGTCGGAGTCCGCCGGCAAAGAGGTTCAAGCATTATAGCAGCTTGGGTTCCTTCTCCTTCCATTTTTTTATTTATCTTTTTCTGTCCAATTCCAGCAAAATAGCAACGTCTTCTCCTTATTTTGTTTTTCCAGCAAGCAGCAAGCAGCAAGCAAGAAGAGCAAACTTCTCTTCTTTCTCTTCTTCCAACAATAACAAGCAAGCACGCTTTCTCTTCATTTTTTACTTTGATACCGTCAATATCTTACCTTCTTTACCACCTTAGCAGATTGGCGTTCATGTTTTAGGAAGTTTTAGTTGTAAGTGTTAACTTAAAATTATGTGATCTCACATCTGAATTGTGCTAAATCATCCTCAAATAGTTGTCTGGCTTAACATTTCATTCAAACTTAACAGACATAGAAAACAAATGATATTTGCAAACTTTTTGGCTTATAATTAATATTTTTCAGAAACTGATGCTTGAATATAATAATTTCAGACATTTTGATTGTTGACATCGTAATCTTGTTTGTGCAGGTTTATATTTGGCGTGGACTTAAAGTAGTTGGAGACACTCCTTTTGTTCACATGCTTTAAGTATATCTATATTAATACTTATTTATTGATATCTAGGTTACTTTAATAATAATTATTATTATACTAATTTAGCAGCAATTAATTATCTTATTGTTGTTAATGAGGTATATACTAGCTTTTATTTGTAATACATGAGAGTTAATATTCTAATAATTTTAAATTTGGAAATATAAAAAATACAAAAAGAAAAGAGTTGGATGTATAAAAAGACGTTACCTTATCTAAACATCGGATTTTAACTGATGAGTTTAAATTTGTGTTGGAATAAATTTTGGATTTTAATTGTAGAAATGTTGAGTTTGTGGATGGGGATAAGATAAGGTGTTCTAGTAGAAAATGTCGCAATGGTAATATTTTTCCATTGGATAAAGTTAAAGAACATCTTTATAGATTTGGTCTTCCTGAATTACTATAATTGGACATATTATGGTAAATCGTTCGTATCTGATGAGGATTTGGACAAAATATATGTCTTGATTAGTGAGGATTAGAATTATTATAATCAATTAAATCTATATGAGAGGATGATAATTGATGCAGCAAGTCAGAATTTTATTCTCAAACCAAGTGGTGCAAGTTCTAATGGTCCTCCAACAGTTGAACTAATATTTACTACTTATATATCACCTTTGGAGAAGGTAGAAGTACCAGGTGTTGATGAAGCATATCTCTAATTTCAAAAAAGTATTGAGTGCTGCATATGAACCAGTGTGGCTTGGTTGTGACACTCATACTAAATTATCTCTCACTGCAAGACTGATGAATGTCAAGATTAAACATAATATGTCTCAAGATTATTTTAATGATTTTGTTCATATTATTATAGAGGTATTGAGTGTTTAATGATTATTTTAATATGTCCCAATAATTTTTACTGTAGAAAAAACTTGTGTAAGAATTAGATCTTTTGATGAAAAAAATTGATATTTGCAAAGATAGTTGTATGCTACAATTAAGCTAGGTACACGATCACCAAAAGGAGTCAAATATAGTCCGTTGTTTTATTTGCCTTTAACTCGTAGGTTACAAAGATTTTATGCATCAAAGGTCACTGCTGAATACATGATTTGGCATGCAAATGATCAATCAGAAGAGGGGTTGATGTGTCGTCCATCAGATGTAGAGGTGTGCAAAAATGTTGATAGAACATATCCTAAATTTGCAAAGTAGACTCGAAATATTAAGTTAAGTCTATGTGTTGATGGATTTGTTCTATTTGGCAAATTAGAAAGAAATTATTCTTGTTAGTCAGTTATCTTAACTTTGTAAACTTTCACCTAGGATATGCATGAAAACACCCTATATATTTTTAGCATTGATTGTGTTTGTCTTGCAAAATTCAAAGAAGTTAATAGATGTTTATATGCAACCACTTATTATAGAGATGAAACAACGATGGGATGAAGATTTTCCTATATACAATGCTCGTACTAATCAAAAGTTTGTAATAAAGGTTACTTTTCTTTGGACCATGAATGATTTTCCGACTTAAGACATGCTATCGGGATGGAGTATCACTGAGAGCTTAAGATGTTTGATATGTATGAAGAGATTAAAGTCAATCAGATTGAAACATGGGAAGAATCCGAGTTATTTTGATTATTATAGATAATTTTTGCCACCAAATCATAATTTTAGAATGAATAAAGATGAATTCACTAAGATAGAATTAAAAGAACACCTCAACCATTAAGATTAATAGGTTAGCATATTTGGTACGGAGTGTTTAACTTTTCATATGTTATTAAAGAGTCATATGGTACAACATATGAATATGGAAGTATACATAAATAGACTAAACGGAGTATATTTTAGGATTTATCGTATTGGAAGAGTCATTTGATTCATCATAATTTTGATGTAATGTTTATTGAAAAGAATATTTTTGATGGTCTTATAAATACACTAATGGATATTGCCAGAAAAATAAAAGACAATCTGAATACAAGAAAATATGTGACTGCTTTGTAAAAGACCTACTCTTAATGTCGCTGAATGTAGTAGGAGACCAAAGCCAAAGGCAGTTTATATATTGAATAAGGATCAGAGACGCATTATTTGTGAATGATTGAAATAATTTAGATTTCCATATGGTTATGTCTCTAATCTTAAGAGATGTGTAAATTTGAAAGAATGCAAATTGATTGGTTTAAAAAGTCATGATTGTCATATATTCATGGAAAGAATCATTCCTATTGCTTTTAAGGAACTCTTACCAAATTTTGTATACGGTGTCATTTAAGAGCTAAGCATTTTCCTTCGTGATAATTGCTCAACAGTTTTGAGACATTCACACATGGAAAAGTTAGAGAGACATTCCAATCATTATGTGTAATTTAGAAAGAATATTTTCACCTTCATTTTTTTGATGCTATGGAATATTTTTTGGTTCACTTATCATATAAGGACAAAGTTAGAGGTCTTGTCCATTTTCAATGGACGTATTTATTTAAAAGACAATTTTCATCTTATATACTTCATTATTACAATCATGCATAAAAATTGATAAATTTTATTATATATTAATATCTAATATAATTTATTTTATTACAATCGAATTCCTATATCATTTGCAGAAAAAAGTGAAAAATAAGGCACGGGTTGAATCTTATATTGTTAATGCATACATTATGGAGAAGATAACAACTTTTGCATCATATTATTTTGAGTTTCACATTCAGAGCAAAAGGCGAAGAGCAGAAAGAAATGATGAGGTCCTATTGATCCCAATTTGAACTCATTCTTAATTTTTAATTATCTTTGTCGACTAAGTGGACCGTGTAAGCAGAGATACTTAACTGGTCAAGAATGGCAGGCAACCCAGATATATATTTTACTGAATTATCTAAAAGTATCATCATATTAAGAGTTATTATATATTTCCTATATTTTTATTTCTTATGTCGTAAATCGTTTGTGTTATAATATATTTTTTTATGGTAGGATTTTACAAAATTTATATTTTGAAATGTCGACACAAGAGTTTGATTGCTTCTGTGATGATGAATTTACACCATGCTTCAAATCATATATAAGTAGATAATCTAAATTTGGTTTACACAAATGCAAACTTTTAAACATATTTATTTGATTTTAGGTTCATGATAATCAAGCTCACCTTGAGCAAGAATTGCTAATCCATCTATCATGGGGTCCAAAAGCATTGGTACACACTTAGCCAACGAATTTCATAAACAGATATAATTTTCATACTCAAGAGTATGGAATGAGGAAGATTACAATGAATAGTAGGATTTGTATTCAGTCATCCAATAATGGAGGTGCAAACAATAATTTTTATGGTTTGCTGGATGAAATTATAGAGGTAAAATATCCTGACCCCAAAATGCGAGTTATCTTATTTATGTGTTGCTGGTTTGACCATGTCAGAGGGATGAAGGTGCATCCATGATGTAATTTGGTTAAAATAAATTACAAGAGATTGTATAAGAGATATGAACTACATGTGTTGCCACAACAAACGAGTCAAGTATTCTATGTTTCATAACCTAGTTTAAATGTGACAAAATTGATTGGTGGGTGCTTTGTAAATGAAAGCACAGAAAAAATTGAGGAACGTTGGGAAGACATTGCATATCAACAAGAGAAAGTTGTGAACACATTTAAAAGCAATGAATATATTATTCTAATATTACGAGATCCAAGTGAAGTAGTAATAAAAGTGGATCAAGTAAAATTCATGATGACGACGAAGACAAAGATCAGAACTTTAATTTTTGATGATGGCTATGTTTTGTTATCATAATATAACAAAAATATGATATTTATTTTCATATATGATAATGTTTTAATTATGAGTAAATTTAATTTTAATTTATAAATTTATAAAACTCGTAGCTCAATAGTTGTCTATATACTATCTCATTCTTAAATTTATATATTTTATCAGTTAATGCACTATATTTTTTCCTATAGGTCATTAAAGGTGGCATCTTGGTGTAGGAGTTTTGCGCACTCTCCGATATGTTAGCAAATATGATAAGTTTTTTCATGTTCTTCATTATACATTAAATTTTTAATTACTTTATCCTAATAATTTTGGTTGATATTCTCAACGTGGTGGCCATAGACAGAGTACTATTGGCCAATCTGCTTCATCACCTCACACTGTACCTATGCCTAGATCTTCAGGTGCAAGACCTTCCCATGCACATTTGCTAGCACTTTCTCATTCACTTTCGCCAATACATTCATAAGTACTCATGTATGTTCTTTCGGTCAGACACTCAGTTGCTGAGAAGTCTATACCTGCTCGAAGGTTCGTAAGTACTATAAAATATTTTATTTTTTCATCTATCTTAATTATTTAACATTATTTGTTTATAACTTTATGATAGATTTAAAAATTCTATACAGGTTATTCACGAGATTAATAGAATAGTGAATGACCATTGGGGAGGAGCTTCAATAACATATACAAGCACTTCGACACCTTCGAAAGAGCTCTAATGGAACGAGTTTAAGGTATATCCCCTTCAATTTATATATTAAATTAAAGTGATTATATAATCATTTTTTTTTCATTTAGTAGGCATTCAATTGGGATTCGAGTGGAGAGGTGGAAATAAGAATAATTTTTAAGAAAAAATGTGGCAATCACATTCGGAATGTACTTAATCATGCAAAAACTAGAGAAAAAAGTCACCATACATTACCGAGGAAAATTGGACAACGATCTCCAATTTTTGGGCAATTGAGGAAAGCAAATAAAGGAGTCACCAAAACAAAATGAATGAAACTTATAATTTTGGAGATTCATCTGTGTCATATGCGGGAGGCTCTATCAATATCAACGAGCATAGAGGCAAATTGATAATTTTTTAGCTCTGTCACTAAATTTTTAATCTATTTCAAACTATTTCAAACTATTTCATTATTTCTAATTGTGTGTATTCTGACCAAAGAAATGGGAAGGGAATCATTATTCATAGATATTTTCACCCGCACATTTCAAAAAAAAAAGACAGGACTTAAAGTGGAGATAGAGCTACAATAATTAAGGTTTGTATTAATCTTCAATCTTAATTTATAACTTAAATATTATTAGTTATGTACTTGCCCTCTCTTTATATTATATGTGTTTTTATTGTATCGAATCAAAATTATAAGTATTTCTAAAATNGGGAAAAGGACCAAGCATGGCTTGTGTCAGGATCTTCTGACAGGGTTAGAAGATATGGTATGGTGATGTCGGTATGAGTATGGCCTGTGTCAGGATTTCTGACAGGGTCAGAAGATATGGTATGGTTGTGTCGACTGTAACCATCCTTCTTTGTCGTATACTATTTGTCTTATGTGAGGACAAAGACAGGTTTCTGTAAGTCGGCGCCTGTCAGAGAGTGTCAGTTCGTACGAGGGGTGACAGCCTGTTACCTGCAGCTGGTGCAGGTATATTTGTCCTTTTCTCAGGGTGATCGAGAGAGTGCCCGAGTGGACATCCGGACGGCTCGCCCGGATGGGTATCAGGCACGAGCATAAAGGACTGCCGGGCGGATGCACCCGGCTGACGAGGCGTGTAAGCCTTCTGTGGTCGGACGGTGTTTGACCGGACCGGATGAACCGCTATATTTATTCTAACACCGTCTTGAGTCCGACCGGCCGGCGAAGAGCCTGGGCCCGGCCAGGATGTTTGTCGAGTTTGGCTGCCGTACAATGACGTGGACCTTGAAACTGGCTAGGTCGTTTGCCACGTGGCTGCCCGTATGGTGCCAACTATATGGCAGGATCATCAGTATTAGTATTTTTAAACAGTTGTTATTTGATTGTGTTTATGAACTTTTCATTTTTATATTTTTGATAAGTACTGTTAATTTGTTTCGAACAAGGTTGGGGAGGCCAAGAAAGGTGGTGGAAATTGAAAATCTATGAAGAGGAAATAAGTCATTATATATAAAGTTTTGTGCTAGTTTATAGGATATTCTTTCTTGTTAAAACTGATACTTTTTGTTTGTTTATTTTCTGATAGAGAATGGGAAAAAAGAATGGAAGGAGAAGGAAGTGTTTACCAAGGATGAAAAGAATGATGATTTATTTTTTGGTGTCTTTCCATCTTTTTGAGACCATTTGGTATGAAATATTTTCATTTGGATATGATGAACTATTTAACTTGAATAATGCGATTAATATTGGATATTTTTGGATATGATGACATATATATATGACTAATATGAATATGTTTGTTTTGACTTATTTTGGAATGCGTGATTTCATTTTAGATATGTTTGTTTTGACTTGTTTTGGTATGTTTTCTATTTGGATATGCTTGTTTTCACATGTTTGAATATGACTTGTTTGGAATGTTGAATATGATGGGTTAGAATGTTGATTTGTGTATGTTATAAACAGGTTTGGAATATTATATTTGTAAATATGATAAAATGTAAAAATGAGTAGGTTCTGGATAAAAAATGTGTTTAGCTAACAAATTTGCAATAAAAAATTTTCATTGCAAAATTATCGTAATTAACAGTACGTACGTAAATTTGCGATGAAAAATCATTTTCGTCGTAAATTTGCAACCAATTCGTTTTCGTCGCAGATCAAAATTGTTTTCGTCGTAGATTTGCAACGAAAACAAATTCGTCTTAGATCTACAACGAAAACTAATTCGTCTTAGATCTGCAACGAAAACAAATTTGTCGTAAATGTTCAAAGAATGTATTTTTGTCGCAAATCTGCTACGAAAATGATTTTTTATCGCAGATATGCATTTGGGAATTGTGTGACGAATTTTTTTCGTCACAAGTTTATGAATTTGGCGATGAAAAAAGAAATTGTTGCTAAATTTGCGACGACTTATTTGCGACGAATAATTTTTTGTCAGAAAATTCATTGCAAATGAGACATTTTGTTTTTTGTAGTGACAGATGACTAACATATTGGTAGATCCAACACTCTCGCTGACGACTTTAGAACTTGCTCAAATCCCATGAGATGTTCTAATTAAGAAAGATCAATGTTATGTTCCTCTATATTTTACATCCTGAGCTTGAATCTATTCCCTCAAAGTCTATTTCTTACCATGAGAATATTATTTGCTTCTTTTACTTGTGTTCCACTTTCTAAACTCGTGTCCGATGATATACTCTTGAGTTCCAAGCACAGTCAAAGGATCTCTGGAGGTAGTGGAGGAGATCAACAAAACCATGGAAGTTATGGGGGAAAGAAAGATAGAAATTTGGACATGTGCATGATGTGTGTTAGGCATTACATGCATGTCCACCAAGGCATGCCTCATATATTGCTTAAATGACCCGGTCTAAACCACCTTCACTAGATAGAGTCCTACAAATTAAGCAATCAAGCTCTAACTCAACCATCAATGTTCCTACCTTGAACTAGTTCACTTCAATTCAAGTTTCAAAATATCATTCAATGATCTACTTTATTACCAAACAACATTGATACTCACACACTTTGACATGTGTTAAAGCATGTCTAAGTTGAATTTAGATATATTTTACTCATTTAATACTTTGAAAATAAAATTAAATCAATTAGATATATAGTTGAATTAAAAATGAATTACTTACTTTTACATCAATGTGTTTCGAGATGAATTTAGTGAACTTACTAGTTTAATCTTCTTTCATTGAACTACTTTTAGGATAGGTGTAGCAATTAGATAATTAATTAAATTGAAATTTTAGAATTTTTTTTTTAAAAAATTACATATTAGTTGAGTTCCTCTCTAAAAGATTCAACATGGGCATCCTAAGTGTACCAATATGATAATCATGGGCATTAGTGGATTAAACGACATAGGAGGGATTACTCATGTTAACCGGTGTCGAGTTTTGGTATTTTGTGAGAATGGAAAATTTCAACCTTGCCCAACATGACACGAGATTTTAAAGCATGTTTCACTTACATGTTTGCACGTGCCTCTTTTGAGCGCATTTGTTGTATTCTGGAGCTATGTTCACAACTTGCATTGCATTTATCGTGCTCTTAGATTGTAAATTTAAGAGTTGTTGAGCATGTGCCTAGCAACATATCTTCCTTTTCTAGCCTTACTTCTATTGAGATAATGGTTTCTCTTTTATGGTTAGGTTTGACCACGATGTTTCATGGTATGATAATACTATTTGAGTTAAGAGCAAGGTACAAAATCTTAAGCCATAATGAAGTTTCGGTCTTTGACTTGAACGATATTGTTTGGGTATCATGTCAATGTTTCAATGCATGGTATCGATAATGGATTGTTTCAAGGAGGATTTTAGGCTAATCATTCTTGGGGGTCCTAGGTGAGTGTTGTTGCATTCCTAAGCCTTCCATGCGCAATCAAAAGAAAGAGAAAGCAAGCAAAGCAAAAAATTTAATTTGTGTAAAGTTTACTTGAATTGTTTTCATTCTCGTTTGTACTTTTATATTCTTCTTGTATTATTGTATGAACATGTAAAAAGCTTCTCCACCTTCAAAAGATATTCGAAGAGGAGAAAAGATAGTAGTGATTCCCAAAGTGATTCATTGACGAATCATAAACGGTGGAGTAGGAACGGAGTTCCAAACCATGTAAATCTTCATATAGTTGGTATAGTGTTCTTACATGTATTTGTGTTTTGAATTAAGTTTTATATATTTTATTCTGCTAACTCGAATTGTATATGAAGATGAACTAATAAGAATGAGCGTCTTTTCACCGCACCCGTTTAGTGGCTTCACAACTCCTAACATATCCGAAGGGACTAAAAGGCCTAGCAAGGTTAATTCTAGGGTGGTCCGTAATGAGGTGAACTTGAAGATGAGATGACGGGCATAGAGCAAGTTGAAGAAGCTTGGTGCATCTAAATGATTGAGGGTCTATTAAGGTAAACTCTAGGTCAAAGAGCATCAAAGGCATTAAAGACCTAAAGACATAAAGGTTTGAAAGATTACGTGAGTGAAATGTAATTTGAGGCTCATTTTGAGCAATATCATAGGGATGAAGTGTTTAGCTAGTAGGAGTGAACTATCTAGTGATTTGAGGGAAACCTTTGACCAAGGGATTGCTTGTCCTATGTCACATTCTGTAGTTGAACTCTGTCTCAAGACTTTGCTAAGATTTACAAGAGGTAAGCAAAGTATAGAAGGAACCGTCGAGCAGATTTAATTGTTGACGAATAGTCGATGGACTTAAAGAGTTGATTGCACGGAAAGGTTCAATGAACAAAAGAAAAAAAAAATCTCGAGTGTCAATCAACTTTTTTTCTAGTTTTTCCAACTAACTAAAAGTCTGAGCAATCGATTAGAAGAAAATTTTAGCTGACTGCCTAGAAAGTTATTGATTGTTCAATGACCTTGATTAGTCGACTAGGGGTGTTTCAAGTTGATTAAAGGTGAAAAATTAGAGTTGTTAAAGTTATTTCTTATGTATTTAAGCTAATTAAGTGTTTCAAGAAGATGTACTAAATTCTTCACTAATCCTATGTATTCCCATATGCCAAAGCTTCACCCTTGGAAAGTTAAGGCTCAACTCAAGCACCTTAGTAATCTTCTTTTACTTTAGCTTTGTGTTTCTTTCTTATTGAGAGAAATCAATTCAATGTAAAGCATCCCAACTAGGATTGTAAAGAGATTTACCCCATTATCGCTTATTAGGAGATGGGTATACGGAACCTTTGCAAGAGTGATGGAGATGTCATAGATCATGGATTATATAAGGAGCAGGGAGCAAGGTTCCAAACCACATTAAATCTTGTTGATTCGGTTGTGTGCTTGCGATTTTGTTATTTCTATTACATACTCTTGACACAAGTTAAAATATACAAGTACCCTGTACTACTAACCAATTTAATTTTTTTTTCTTGTAAGAGAATTTGATTAGGTAAACCACCTATTCACCCGCTCATCCTCTAGCCAGGGTTAAGCAAGCCATCTACTGATTTATAGTTTCAACTAAGAATTAAACCCTTATTCAAAATAATAGTAATAGTCGACCCCACCTAGTTGATAAAGCTTGGTTGTTATTGTACTCAAAATAAGACTAATATCACAATTGAGGTTTAAAAACTTGTTATTTAATAGTGAATTAAAATGTTGGTACAATGTTACAAAGTGACACTAATTAACATTTAATCATTAAAATTTCATAATGATGTACAACAACAACAACCAATAATAATCAAGCCTTACAATTTTTCATAATGATTTAATGAAAAAATTAGTAAATGCTTTATTTGGGCTTCGCAATTACTACATACATTGACATGTCTGGTTTTTTATTCATAACTTGAAAATCAATTCTCCTTTAAATTCAGGTCCTTATGAAATGTTGTATTCTTGATTGCAACTATTTTATTCTGGCAAAATAAGTGTGAAACCTCATCTTGAAATATCATCTAAACTACGAAGCCTCTAATGTATTCCCTTTTCATAAGATTAATTTCATGAAAATATTTCAAAATAGTTGACACAAGGACACTAATTAGTGCACATAAGGCAAGTAAGTTTAGGTACAAAAACCTTAGTTTACTTTTTCCCTTGGGAAACCTCTTTTGCTTTAGGAAAAAATAATAAAATTTAAAAAAATAAAAAATAATTGATGAAGAAAGTTAAGTGATGGTAAATTGATTTATATGATTAAGATATTCTAGAAAGAGTAACCTATGTGAGATGGTAAGCCTAGCCTAATGGCAAAGCTAGAAAAAAAACTTTGAATGTGTGAAAAAATATATTATGAATAAAAAATTAACAATTAAATTGTATTTTTCTAAGATTGAATAGGATTTGTATCAATATGGCACAATAAATCGGGTCAATAGGATGGATCTAATTCAACTGATCTAATTGGTTTAGTTAAACTAACAAAATTAACTAAATGCATTAAATTGATCCAATAGATCATATTAAATGATCAAGTCTTTTCAGTTTAATTGACTAAATGAATTTGACTTTTTTAATTTTATAATCTAGCTTTAATTATGATTGTCAAGTCTCTTCTAGTGAGACTGGTAGATAATGGTTTTCTATAAAGAAAAATGTAACTACAAAAATCACTAAAGTAAAAAATAAATCAGTTAATAAATAAAAATATATCTAAATATCTAATTGCTTGGTTATTGAAATTAGGCATGTGGCCAATAAATAAATTTGAATCGTAGAATTTATCATTTATATCATTAAGATTAATCAATTTTTATGTTACAGACAACAAATTTGCATGGCATGGTATCATCTTTATGTCGTGTCATTCTTGTTAAGTAGGTGGTATAGATGTCCTATTAAAATAGTTTGATATATAAGATTGGCAAGATGATTGCTTGTACCAAAAGCTTAAATTGTTATACAAGTGACCAATTTATACATTAACAATTTTAAAATCCACAAGCATATAAAGAAATATCATTATAGTCATAAAAACCTAAACAAAAAGAAATATCAATATAGTTCATAACAAATCAAATACAGGTGCTATAGAACAAATGGAAACGTTAGGAGACTACAAACAGGCCTACTTATTATCAACTCAATTCCATTCTATAACCTACTTTTATATCCATTTAGTTCAGTTTTTTTCTGATGATTTGTTGCAAAATAATATTGGGAGGCTGCTAGATCTAACAAAGATTGCTTTGATGTCTAAAACAGAACTTAATCAGATTTCAAACTAAGTTGAGATATTGTAAAAGAATGGAACTGAACTTCATTTTGTTACATGTAATATGTCATAAGAAAATAGCAGGATGTCTGAAGCACGTACCAAAAAATGGAAGAACAAAAGCTACCAGTACGGTAGATACAACAAGCCCTGTCCTTAACAACATGGAGCACCAAACTTTGTCTGAAGTTTCATGGGGAAGCAGCTCTTCCAGAGATCTGGCTACTGGATTTAGCAATAATGCATATCTGTTTCTAGCTAAAGATACACTACAATGACTTTAAAGCGACAAAGCACAATCTAAGTTATTAAAGAAAATCCCAAAAGGATATTTGGAGAATGGATTGATCACCTAATGATAGGCAAGTGATATCAGTTAGTGAAATGGTAAGAGGGGGAAAATGGCAACTATGATTGAAGATTTAACATGTTACAATTACCGTTGTCCATAAACCAACTGTTGAGGCAAATGAATCCTTTGGTAAATTCAATGTTATTTGGGACAACGTAGCTTCGCCGAACATGAGATATCCAATGGCGGCAAACGAGCCATTTATCAATGTGCTCAAAATGAAACTGTTTTAAGTGGGTAGAGGAAAATCTTTCAGAAAACAACACAGGATGTTTGTGAATAACTAAATGAAAGTACCATATTAACAATGCTCTGCTGAATTTAGTTCGATCTGACATTGACTGGTAAATATTTGGAAACACTGAATGGCCGGAGTAGCAAAAACCATACACCCCAATAGAAAATGGTAGGCCTCCCCATTTCACAGCTTGACCAGAATGATGGAATCCAACCCCATCAACAGAACCAATGAAGATCACAGAGAGATAGATCACTATAGTGGAAATAACTCCACCGGCTGTAAACAGATTTCAAAAATCATGGTGTATTCTTCTAGAACAAATTTCAGTGGAAAGATAAACACAAGTCGCACCTGATAGATAAGAGATTATTCTAAGGTCTCGTAGCCAAACAGTTGGTAGAATAATTAGAGCAGTTAAAATCCCGAACAAATGGAGAGAATCTACATGTATCCCAGCCCAATCCAATGAAGCCCCAGGAAAGATCTTAGTAAGGTTATCACCTTCTAAAATGATAAATTCAACACAAAATGACTGCATCATGGGAAAAATGTGAATTTTTAGAAAAAACCATACGACTATGCTGCATCTAACAAAAGAAGAATCTTATTCCTCCCGTACTTACATATAGTTCCGCATACAAGACAACCTGCATCATCAATATAGCAGGATTAGGTAATCATGAATTTATTTGAGTAATAATTAAGCAACAATATTACTCTACTTTCTTTATTCATCCTTATTTTATTTATATCAGTCAATAAGCCTGAATGCTAAAAACTCACAGATACAAACAAGCGTCCAAATCTCCCAAATGCAGCTTCACCAATGTCAGGGTAGCTAAAAATGCCATCTTTGCTCTCAAAGCAAAACTTCATAAGAATGCCAGTGTAGTAACAAACTACAGCAAACAAAAGTAACATTACCAAAGTAGCCCATCCTCCCTCTTTCACAGTAAATGGAGTAGAAAGAAGACCAACCCCAGCTAATACATTAATTCCTGAAGAAAATCAAAGAAACAAGAAAATTTCAATATGGCTAATATAACAGCATAGAGTCCAAACAAGACTTATGCAAACTACTAAAAATTTAAACAAATAATTGCATCAGGTTTACAAAGAATCCAATAAGAGATTATTCATATGAAGACAAAGATCAGATAAAGTGGACAAGTTTGATTGTTAAGGAAGGTGAGTTTACCATTAAAGACTGTTTGAGTTACACTACATCCATGATGAATGTATACTTCACCAGAATACTCAACCAGGAAGGAGGCTGACTTATTCGATACCAGACCAAGAGATTTCCTTATGTTTTTATTGGATTCTAGCTTCTCACATATACTACTCGGAAGAAGAAGTGATCTCAAATCAGATTCTTGCTCAAATTGACTGAGAAGGCTAGAGTATTTAATACTAGGCATAGGCCCAAGAGTTCCGAATGCTGGTGATGCAGAAATCGTGTATGTATCAATACTTTCCCTGCCAGAAATAGAAAAAAGTTCCAACCATAAAGATTAAAAGCATGTTTAATGATACAATATTTCTGATAAGAATATTTCAAAAGCATGAATGCTTGGAATACAGTTCTAGTATGAAACATAGCCATATTGCATGTAATAAATTTACTCTCCTCGAGCCAATTGCTTCTCCCAAAAATATTTTAGGTGGTGATGACAGACATATCCTTTGATCCCATATACTATGAAGCAATAGTTTAAGAACAAATCATTTTGGATCTGCAATTCAGTTTCTCAGTACTTCAACTTTGTTTGAACCAATGTTTCAAATCTTGAGCTGAACCAAGGTTTCGGTCCAGGTCAGCTCGAGAGATGTGCAGCCATTTTGAGTGTTAGTGTTGGATATAAGTGAATGGAAAAAAGAGATGGAGAGGAAAGAGATTCTATTGTGTGAATGAGACTTTAGTCCTACATTGAGAGTTTCAAGGCATATTGGTTGGTTTATATTGATTCGCAAGCATATTAGTTGTGAACAAATGCATGGGGAGAGACTCTCTCTCACCCTTGGGTGCGCAGGGAGTACAAATTCAGGACCCAGATTTGCACTGAACCAAGTTGACTCGTGTACAAGCATGACCTGTACGCGCCGAATGTTGCACCGGCCGTGGTAAAATTTGCCCAAGCGAATAAACCAACGTTTTGCCACTTGAATAATTTTTGCTTGTTGCTCAAATATAACAGATGCATTAATTGATGATCAATACAGGATCTGTAACCTCCAGATGTTTGATCTGAATGGGTTAATGCACAGTAAATGACATTAATTCTGTCATTAAATACTGTATTGGTCTAAGTTACTATATAAAGAGGTTATTACCAATAGCAAAGAGAGGTTGCGAGCTAATAGCGAAGATTTTCTTCCACCTTCGTTCCCCTCAAATCTTCTTCCACCATGCGTTCCTCTCGGTGGATTATCCGTGGTAGCAATCGGGTACTTTCTCAGTTCACCACGAGCAACCAATGCTTGGTTGTGTGCGTGGTTTCGCTAATATATCCTGGAAAACGAACGTCCATCATAATCTCAAAGCACAGCCGAAGGAGGACGAACCTATTTTAAGGAAACTATATTATGCAGGTCTCAACAACTCTCTCTTCACTCGGTCTAGGAGCCTCAACTCGGAAGTTTGTACTTAGATTCTATACTCAAGAGCCTCAACTCGGGAGTCTATACTTAGACTTTGCACTCAAGAGCCTCAACTCAGAAGTCTGTACTTAGACATTGCATTCAAGAAACTCCAAGTCGAGAGTCTACACTCGGGAGTTGGACTCGGGAGCCTCCAAGTCGAGAGTCTACACTTAAACTCTGCACTCAGGACTCGACACTTGGGACTCTGCACTCTGGCATACAATATAGCTTGAGTCTTTCCAGCCAACTCAGCCATTCCAAGTAACACTTCCTTGCTTGGCAGTATGAAATTATCAGTTCAGGTCTCTAACAGATAAGTTGAAATTAAATTATGTAATTTCAATTAGCTTAATTATCTTTGACAGTTTGCCCAACAAGCTTAAAATAGATCTTTAGTTCTGTTGAGATGTGTTGAGGTGAAACAGACTCGTCATGAGGCCCTCTCCGTCCCAATTGGGAATATTCCAATCAACCATGGGAAAAAGCTAAAGAAGTTTACTAAGTTGAACTTCAAGAGGTGGCAGCAGAAGATGTTCTTCTACTTGACTACGCCCACTCTAGCTCGGTTCTTGATCGATGACCCTCCCAAGCATGCTGAGATCCACTTGGAAGGTATGGTTCTGAGTGAAACCTTCTATGTGGTAGCAATTATTGAGAAGCTATCTCCCAGCTGGAAAGATTTCAAGAACTATCTAAAGCATAAGCGGAAGGAGATGAACGTGGAGGAACTCATTGTTAGACTTCACATTGAAGAAGACAACAAGGGTTCAGAGAGAAAACTATTCTCTCAAGCTACTATGAAAGCCAAGGTGGTCGAGCATGGTTAAAGCTCGAAATGAAAAAATTCTAAATCTTCCAAGATGGGGCCCAGAGGAGGCATAAGTAAGAAGTTCTCTTGGAAATGTTTCAACTATGACCGAGTCGGTCACAAATCTTTGGAATGCAAAAAACTGAAGAAGAAGCAAGAGGTCAACCTGAACGAGGGACCAGAAATGGATGATCTCTGTGTCGTGGTCTTCGAGTTAAACTTGGTGGGTTCAAAGCCGTGACAATGGTGGATCGATACTGATGACACCAGACATGTGTGTTGTAACAAGGAGCTGCTCCGCAACTTCGAAGAAGCCAATGGAGACAAACTGTTCATGGGGAACTCAGCAACCTCGGACATCATGGGCCAAGGAAAAGTGGTGCTGAAGATGACCTCGAGCAAGGATCTAACTCTGATCAATGTGTTATATGTTTCCGAGATTCGGAAGAATTTAGTGTCCTGATCACTGTTAAGCAAGCATAGCTTTCGTATTATTTTTGAGTCAGACAGAGTTGTACTGTCCAAGAAAGAAATGTTTATGGGAAAGGGTTATGTATCTGATGGGCTTTTGAAGCTCAATGTAATGGCTTAGGGCTAAGATAAATAAAATTGAAAGCTCATCCACTTATATGCTTCAGTCTTCATGTTTGTGGCATAGTAGACTAGGACATATGAACTATGATATGTTACATAAATTAATAAACATACAAAGCATATCTATATTCTACCTTAATTCGAAACACAAGTGTGAGACTTGTGTTAAAGCGAAAATGATAAGGTCATCATTTCAACATGTTGAAAGAAGCAACAAACCACTTGGCCTAATCCACACCGATGTGTACGAACTAAAAGATACATCGACACGTGGTGGGAATAAGTACTTCATCACTTTTTACATAATAACACAAAATGTTATTATGTGTATCTTCTCAAAAGTAAAGATGAAACTATATAGAAATTCGTTCTCTATAAGAATGAAGTTGAAAACCAACTTAATAAGAAGATTGGGTGGTTCGAAGTGACCGAGGTGTTGAATATGTATCACCATTCATTGAGCTGTGTGTTGAACATGAGATCAGATATGAAACAATAACTCCTTATATTCCTTAGCAAAATAGAGTTGTTGAGCGAATGAATCGAACTCTAAAAGAGATAATGAATGCTCTTTTATTGAACTCTGGATTTTCATAGTTCATGTGGGGAAAATTGTATTAACGGCTAATTACCTTTTAAATAAGGTGTCTCGGAAGAAAATAGATAAGAGCCCTTGTGAGTTGTGGAATGGAAGACAACTGTACTACAAATATTTGTGAATGTGGGGGTGTCTTTCCAAAGTTTTGGTGCTTAATCCGAAAAAGGTTAAGATAGGACCAAAATCTGTTGATTGTATATTTATGGGATATGCACTAATAGTTGTGTATCGATTTTTTTGTGTATGAGTCACCAATATCGGATATACACAAGAACTTGATAATAGAATCGAGAAATACATCATTCTTCAAGCATGTGTTTCTGTATAAAATCGAGAGGATGCTAGCTCCTCAAAACGGGTATATGAAACATAAGAGGAAGAAGAAGATGATAAACCAGTTGAGGCTGAGCTCAGACGAAGTAAGAGAGCTTGGGTGGAAAAATCTTATTGAGCAAATTTCATCACTTTCATATTGGAAAGTGAGCCCAAATTTACTCAGAAGTAGTAAGCTCTTCTGAGGGATATCACTAGAAAGAGGTCATTACACTAAGATAGAATATATCTTGCAAAATCACACTTGGGAACTTATGGATCTTCCTCCGGGAAGTAAACCACTAGGTTGCAAGTGGATCTTCAAGATGAAATGAAATTAGATGGCACAATTGATAAGTAAAGGCTAGATTAGTAATTAAAGGTTACCGACAATGAGAAGATCTTGATTACTTTCATATGTATTCTCTAGTGTTGAGAATAACTTCTGTTAGAGTGTTGTTGGCTATTGCCGCTTCATGAAATCTATAAATACATAAGATGGATGTAAAAACAACCTTTCTAAATAGGGATTTAGAAGAGAAAATTTACATGGAGCAACAAATTGCATAAAGAAAGGTCATATGAAGAAAGGTACACTTTGATTTTGCCGGATGCTTGGATAGTAGAAGGTACACTTCGGGTTATATTTTCATACTTGCTGGAGGGACTATATCTTCGAAGAGCATCAAGCAGACACTAATAACCACTTCTAATATGGAGGTAGAGTTGGTAGCATGCTGTGAAGCATCCAATCACAGCATTTGGCTGTGGAACTTCATCACAACATTACAGATCGTTGATGACATTGACAGATACTGAGGATTTATTGTGATAATAAAGTCGTAGAACTTTATGTCAAAAACAACGATAGTTCGTCGAAGTCTAAGCACATCGACATTAAGTTCCTAGTAGTTAAAAGAAGATTTTAGAGTCATCAGATCATGGTAGAGCACATCAGCACAGATTCTATGTTGGCCGATCCACTCACCAAAGGGTTAGTGTCAAAGGTGTTTCATGTGTATCTTGTGGATATGAGAGTTTTTCTTATAGAAAAAAACTCATCTACTAGAGTCTGTATTTATTTTATTGCTCTATATTTGATAATAAAGATAAATATTTTTGTTTTCATTATTATACGTACTTAAAATTCAAAATATTAATGAAAATTTATATGTTTGTTTGACACTCTGAATATGATATCATGATTTTGTTGGATAGCTTGGTGGGTTTCCTAAGCAAATACCTGGTTATCCATGAGAGACCTCTCCATGTCCACGGATTAAAAAATTAATCCGAATGGAGACCTATCTCCCATACGACTGTCTCGTCATCGTACCAATTGATTCGAGTTACAACTTAGCCAAACTCAAAGTTCAAGCCTTGTAACTCGCCTAACTAATTGTCGCGGAAAAGACGACAAGCGGATCGCCGGTTTTTGTGTTTACTATCGGGGTCCAAATAATTAATTATCAACATTAATTAACAAATAATTAAACACATGATACTTAATTATACACCACATAAAATGATAAGAATATCAAAGGAGCCAAGGAAGAGTTTATACCTTCCCGTTACCTCGCGATCTTCTATCGTATGCCTCTCCCCTTTTGGATAACAAAAATAACTTTTTTATTGAATAACTTGTTCATAAGGTGTACAATTTATAAAGGCTTTAGGATGCTTAGTCAATTAACAGATTCATAAAAAATCTGTCAATTAATAGATTTATAAAGAAACTGTCTAATATATTAAAATATAAATTTTATTTGATTCACTCAAAATCTAATTAAATAATTATTCTCTTTTACCCTGACAAATTCAACGGGAAGTCTTTGATGTTGAGTTTACTTGTTAGCTTATTGAAACGTTGTCTGGATAATGTCTTAGTAAAGATATCAGCAATTTGATCCTTTACAAAAATATAAGAGACTGATAATTATTATGTAGTTATATGCCCTTGAACAAAATGAAAATTAATTTTCACATGATTTGTGTGAGCATGAAAGATTGGATTTGCTATAACATATGTTGTGCCAATATTATCACACCAATTTTTGGTGGAATATTTGATGTAAGATAAAGTTGAGAGTGGTGTCAATATTTGATGTATTATCACACCTTTAAATCAAATATTGGTCCATTTTAATATTTGATGTAAGATAAAGTTGAGAGTGGTGTCAATATTTGATGTATTATCACACCTTTAAATCAAATATTGGTCCATTTTAATATTTGATGTAAGATAAAGTTGAGAGTGGTCCCCTCTTCTATCGTATGTTTATGCATGCTCCTACTGAACAAAACTTTGAAGGTGTGAAAAGAATCTTTTGTTATCTCAAAGGTATTATTCTACATAGTCTTTTTTAATATCGACAGTTATCTCGAGATTTACATATATATAGTGATGCGGATTGGGCAAGCTCTCTTAAAGATAGATGCTCTAGTAGTGGATATGCAATATTTCTTGGACGAACCATATCTCATGGAATTCAAAAAAGCAACCTATGACTGAATATGAAATTCTTGATTGAAAAGATTTAATAGAGTTGTAATACTCTTTGAATCATACCGGTTATTAAAATGCCATCCATGTAAATGAGAAAAAATAACATAGATCTATCATTATATTTATAGAATAGAGAAGAGTCAATATTTGATTCAAAAAAATCTTTGAGTTTGCAACCAGTTTGATAATCTATGAAATCATGCACGAGGAACTTACCAAAGACTATATATGGATTTCTTTAGTTGGCAAACATGAGTTAGAAATTGTGAATAGATAAATCCACGTGGTTGTTCCATAAATATTGTTTCCTTAAGATGACCATGAATGAATGCATTAGAAACGTCTAATTGTCATACAAGCCAATTAGAACTAACAACTATCGATAGCAATAGTCAGACAAATATAATTTTGATGACTGGGCTAAAGGAGTCATTGATGTCAATACCGATTGTTGATTAAAGCTTTTAACTACAAGTCGGGCTTTATATCATTCAAGAGAACCATCATCTCGATGCTTAAGACGAAACACTCATTTAGAGCCCACAATATTCAGAGAGGGAGTATGTGAAACTAGACTTCATATTCCATTGTGAAGAAGTGAATCAAATTCTGTAGTCATTGCACTACGCCAATTTAGATCCTTATTTGCTTGTGAAAAATAAGTTGGTTCAATAAATTTTGAAGAGACCACTAGAGCTTCTGGAAGAGGATATTGAGTTTCCATTGGTGGACAACAAGTATAGATGTCACTTAAGGGAAGCATGCGATAAGTAGTATTTGTTGATGCAGTCTGGCCCGGTTGTTGTTTTGGTGTTGACAACGATTTAAGTTTGGTTGAGTGAATTCGGATTAAGTCCAGGTGGATCTGGGAGATCGCACACTGGCATGGAAAAGTCCTAGTGGGACTAGGCACACCTAGTGGGACTAGGTGGAAAAGACCTAGTGGGACTAAGTGGAAAAGACCTAGTGGGATTAGGCACACCTAGTGGGACTAGGCATACCTAGTGGGACTAGGTGAAATCCTGGTGAGTGAAGCCAGGTCCTAGCTGGGGAAGCTAGGTTGGATGAAACCCTGGCTTGGGAAGCTAGGTCCTAGCTTGGGAAGCTAGGTTGGATGAAACCCTGACTTGGGAAGCCAGGTCCTAGCTTGGGAAGCTAGGTTGGATGAAATCCTGGTAAGTGAAGCCAGGTCCTAGCTTAGGAAGCTAGGTTGAATGAAGTCCCGGTGAGTGAAACTGACATGAAGTCTTGGTCCGGGGGACTGAGCACGAGTCAGAGAAGGCTGGGAGCCCGTTCTCTTGACTTAGGGTTGGATTGGAAGCCTCTGGATCAGTCTGGTGACCGATCAGGGAGATTGGCACGAACTCCTGGTGTGGATCGGTCCGGTGACCGATCCAGTGAAGGCTGATCGGTCTGGTGACCGATCAGGGAGAGAACAGAGAACTCTTGGTTGGCTTCTGCTTGGCTCCTAATCGTCTGGTGACCGATCAGGGAGACCTCCTGATTGTTTTGGTGAACGATCAAACATCGCGAGTTCCTCATTATCACCGATCAGGCTGGAGCCTGATCGATCAGGGAGTGCCCTGATCGGTCCCCAGACCGATCAGGCCACAACCTGATCGGTCTGGTGACCGATCAGGGGTTGTGGCAGAAAAAAGCTGGTGGAAACCCAACTAGTGCTGGATCGGTCTGGTGATCGATCACTAGAAGTCGCGATTTCCAGTTTCTCACTGTGGACTGATCAGGCTAGAGCCTGATTGGTCAGGCTAACCCTGATCGGTCTGGTGACCGATCAGGGTCCTCTCTGATCGGTCTGGTGACCGATCAGAAGTTGAACTTTAATTCAAATTCACTGTCAGACGTTGTGATTGCGTCTGTTTTCTTGTCGATTCTCTGATACACTGCTGATTTCATTTGATATGCTGTGCTAATCTTCTGTTGGAGTGTGCAGGTGATACAGGGAGGATTCAAACCATAGGGGAGAGTCAACTGAGGACTTTCCTTGGTGCAGGTTTGTCTGTTTACCGATTTCAGGTTTCAACGGGCAGCTGGCGCGGCTGGCAACTGACGGAGGCTCAGTTGAAGAGGTCTTCAGTGGACTGAGTGCTCAGGGAGTCAGGGGGTCAGGCTGTGGCTCAGTGGATGCTGTTGGAGCTTGACGACGTTGAGCTTCAGCTTAAGACAAAGCTGGAAGTAGAGGAGCAGGGTAGCGAACAGACAGAAACTTGAGGAGTTGGTTGGGCTGTGTCGAAGTGCTCTCTATTGCTTTGTGCTTAACTGTTCTTACTACATTCTTGTGAGGTTCTCTTCTCGAGTGTCGCGTGTGCTTAACTTGTATCAATCTTTGAGACAGCTTGTGGAGAGGTTTCTCCACCGAGAAGGAGGCTTCAGTTTATCCGGTGTTCACCGGGGCTTGATCTGCCGACTTTCAAGGGATCGCCCACCTTACGGGCACGCCAAGGAGTAGGGGCAAGTTATCCCCGAACCTTGTACATCGCGGTGTTAGCGTCGGTTTGCTTTCCCTGTGTGTTTGTTTGCTGTTCTTCATTTCTGCTTCTGTGTTTTTGTTTCCACTGTTGCTAACCCTGATCACAGAAGTTTGCAATGATCAAGCGTTTTAGTGTCTGACTACATTCACCCCCCCTCTCTAGCCATCCAAGTACCAACAAGTGGTATCAGAGCTTGGGGCTCTGTTCAAGCGGCTTAACATCCGAGAGTCAACAAGGATGGCTTTGAGAGAAGGGTTTAGCACCAGCCGACCTCCCTTCTTCGATGGATCAATTTTCAATATTGGAGGTCAAAGATGAAGTATTACCTCAAGACGAACATCTCCATGTGGTTTGCTGTCAAGGAGGGGTTTTTCCCTCCAAAGGATAATGAAGGAAAAGAGCTCGAGTTCTCAAGGTGGTCGGCTGAGCAAACTCGCAAGGGGGAAGCCGATGCCAAAGCCGTGGTCACCTTGCAATGTGGGATGACCAAGGAAGAGTTGATCAAGATTGGCCCCTTCACATCTGCTAAGGACCTATGGAACAAACTCATTGAGCTCCATAAGGGAACTCTAGATGCATGGACTGCCAAGAAGGACCTCCTTGTCAGTCAACTCCAAATATTGACAATGGGAGAAAATGAAACTGTAAGTATGCTTCATTGTCGGTTCAAGGAGATCTACAATGGCCTTCACTCCATTAGTGAGAAGGTAGAAAACAGAGACCTTGTGAGGTATGTGCTCAAAGCTTTCCCTAGGAATACTTTGTGGTCATCCATGGTGGATGCCTACAAGGTATTCAAGGACTTATCTTTTGTTAAGTTAGAGGACTTATTTTGTGAGATGAAACTACATGAGATCTCTAACCAAAGCCTAAAGGAGAAAGGTTTGCTTTAGTGGCAGGTGACAACAAGAAGAAGAGGGTGGAGAAGACTCACTGTCACGTGACTCTAGTGGCATTAGAAGAGTCAAACAAGGAGAGTGAAGACGAAGCGAGTAGCTCCTCAACTGCGCCTTCATCATCTTCGGATGATGAAGAGGTAATCTCTCCCGAGTTGGATAAATGCTATAGGACAATAGCATGTTTAACTAAGTTGTTAGAGAAATCTAAGAACAAAGCAAAATTATTGAAATTAGAAGTAGAAGAATTGAAATCCTCTAAGGTTGATGATATTGATGTTATGCATGATGAGTCCTGGAAAATGAAAATAAGACTTTGAGGAGTGAAATTGAAAATCTCAAGAATATTCTTGAGAAGTTTTCAATTAGCTCTAAAACCTTAGACATGATACTAAATTTCCAAAGGGCGGTTTACAATAAGGCCGGTATAGGTTACCGACCTAAGGAACCAACCTTTGTATCATTAATGTCAAGAACCCAATTTAGATCACAAGGTGATTTTAGGGTTCAAAAAGCTAGAAAGGAATTGACTAAGGCATGGGTGCCAAAGTCTTTCATGGTAGATGGATTAGATCCCAAAATTTGGGTACCTAAAACCTCTATTTTTAGAATTGGTTAGCATTGATTGAGGGGGAGCATCCATCAACATGGGTGGTTGATAATGGGTGCTCAAAATCCATAGTCAGGGAAAAATTATTATCCACATGATTAGTTATGGAAAATTCAAATTAGATGATTTGATCTCCATTGCTTTAATTATTATAACAATGTAATCCCTTGGCTAGTGACTTTTATGGAATTCATGTGTCAAAATACTTAACCATGCTTAAGTATAATCTACATTAGTATTAAAGTGCTTACATGATCAAGTTTGCTTCCAAAACAAAGAAAAAAACTGTCTAGTTCATTTATACCAAATAGCAACACGTGGTCATTACTTCTAGTATCCATGGTTTGTGAATTTCTGTTTGAAAATTGAATGGTTGATATCATGAATAGTATAGCTAAGGATTGGATGCATTTTCATCAGTTGTTGCTATATATGCCATGTTTAACCTTTAACCCTTTTTGGAAAAAGGAAAATTGTAAGTTGTTGCTAATAATGAGATTAGGACTATGGACTAAATTAGATTATCAAAAGCATATACACTCTGATACAAACTGATCAAAAGTGGAACACAATTGATCATTCATTGAATTTGATACACACATGTTTTGTTTCTTTTCATAGAAATTCTTAATTCTTGATGTGGGATAAAGTTTAGTTAAGGGAAACAAATCATGTTGCTTAAGGGAAATGAATGTTGATTAATGGAACCTTTTTTTTAGGAACAAATGGATCAAATCTGATTGTATTAGGGTTTAGGGTTGAAACAAATCGATTTCTGAAACTGATCAGTTTCAGAAAACTTTCTGTGTCGAACCAGATCGATCCACCGACCGATCAGGACTCACCCTGATCGGTCCACAGACCGATCAGGGATCCCTCTGATCGGTCCGGTGACTGATCAGATCAATTCAGATCAGGGAATTCCTTGATTAGGTCAAAAATTCTTGAGTCCTATCCCCCTTCATCGAATTGTATCAATTTAATGATCATACTACCAACAAATCTGATACAAAACGATTACGATTGGAACATACTGTAAGTACCTCTGGTTGATTTTGATGTGATCAACCGATTTAAGTTAGGTCTTGGTATGTTTAATCCCTCTGCTAAGTGTGCAGGAGCTTAGGTACGGAGGAAGTCGAGCGTAAGACGTAGCAGACGAGAAGGATTGTGCGGGGAAGTGAGCCGACGGGCTTGGTACAATCCGAGGGATGCGGAAGCTGCGGAAGAGTACACCGGTGGATCGAGAAGGACGTACGCGACGCCCGAGGGACGGGAAACCGGGAGGAAGCACGCTCGAGGGGCGAAAGGCCGGAGTCGGGTTCGGGTGAGCCTAACTCCGGTTGGCCGGAAATCACCCAGAAGATGAACCAAAAGACTGGTCAGTTTGACCAAGTCAAACAAGACACGTGAAACAAAAAGAATTTTATTTGTTGCTGCAAAGATTCGAACCAGCAACCTCGCCGACATAAATCATCAACCTTACCGACTGAGATAAGAAAGAGATGTGATTAAAGTTGTTGCGAGCAGATGATAAAGTTATTTATCTGTTGCGAGCAAAAGATAAAGTTATCTCTTAAAGGATAACTTTATCCTTTAATCAGATCCAATGGATGTAGTTTAATCTCATCCAAGATCAACCATCCAGATTACATCCATGGATCAATGGCCAAGAGAAAATTCCTCAACAATCAACAATCCAGATTTATTCTCTTAGGCTATAAATAGGCTTAGAGTTTCAACATTTTTATTCATTCAATTCTCTTGTAATTCTCTCTATAGTCTAGCGTGCTTTTATTGTAAGGCTTCTCCGCCACAAGGAGATTTTAATTGAGCGTCCACTGCCTTGGAAGCAACGTTCTTAGTTGCGACCAAGTTTTTTTAAGACGAGTGCCTTCCATTTCTTTATTTTATTATCCGTCTATTCACCCCCCTCTAGCCGGACCAACCCGATCCAACACATACTCACTATACTTGGAACAAAATATAATACTGATTCAATACAAACCCATGTTGGAATTTTCAAAATTCATAAGAAAGGGTTGTTTGAATCATGACTCTTGTTCCTTGATCATGTTTCAGAAATTTTTCTGAAATATCGTATGGAGTCTACACCCTTGTTATGGAATGCCGATTGTTAATGCAGTCTGATCTTGAATGAATCAGAGTTACAGAAATTTTTCTGAAAACTGATTGTTCATAGATAAATCAGAAATTTTTCTGTCTCAATCATCAGTCTGATGGAACTGCGATAATTATTGACGTATGATGCATATACCTTGTTCCCATGATACATTTATGGTATATGCCTCTCATATGCAATTCAACACTCATCCTTTGACTTACTTGTCATATAAACATATACATGTTTGACCATGATATTATTCTGTATATGGTTTCATATGCAATTCAAAATTTACCTTTGATTATGTTGGGTTAGGGGGGAGAACCATGGTTAAGGGGGAGTTATGTTTAAACTTAATAATCATACCCTTTTCGATGTTTGACAAAGGGGGAGAGAATGATTGATTAAGTTTAGGGCTGTGATTTTGTAGGGGGAGGATCTTGATTCCCTTACGATAATTGAATGGACTTCATCTTGATTCTCTTACGATAATTGAATGGACTTCAATTGATGATCTAATACCTAAACTTAAATCGGGATTGACAAACAACAAAAAGGGGGAGATTGTTGATGCAGTCTGGCCCGGTTGTTGTTTTGGTGTTGACAATGATTTAAGTTTCGTTGAGTGAATTCGGATTAAGTCTTGGTGGATCTGGGAGATCGCAGGCTGGCATGGAAAAGACCTAGTGGGACTAGGCATACCTAGTGGGACTAGGTGGAAAAGACCTAGTGGGACTAGGCACACCTAGTGGGACAAGATGAAAAGACCTAGTGGGATTAGACACACCTAGTGGGACTAGGTGAAAAGACCTAGTGGGACTAGGCATACCTAGTGGGTCTACGTGAAATCCTAGTGAGTGAAGCCAGGTCCTAGCTTGGGAAGCTAGGTTGGATGAAACCCTGGCTTGGGAAGCTAGGTCCTAGCTTGGGAAGCTAGGTTGGATGAAATCCTGGTGAGTGAAGCCAGGTTCTAGCTTGGGAAGCTAGGTTGAATGAAGTCCCGGTGAGTGAAACTGGGCATGAAGTCTTGGTCCGGGGGACTAAGCACGAGTCAGAGAAGGCTGGGAGCCAGTTCTCTTGATTTAGGGTAGGATTGGAAGCCTCTGGGTCGGTCTGGTGATTGATCAGGGAGATTGGCACGAACTCCTGGTGTGGATCGGTCCGGTGACCGATCCAGTGAAGACTGATCGGTCTGGTGTCCGATCAGGGAGAGAACAGAGAACTCTTGGTTGGCTTCTGCTTGGCTCCTAATCGGTCTGGTGACCGATCAGGGAGACCTCCCGATCGTTCTGGTGAACGATCAAACATCGCGAGTTCCTCATTATCACCGATCAGGGAGTGCCCTGATCGGTCCCCAGACCGATCAGGCCACAACCTGATCGGTCTAGTGATCGATCAGGGGTTGTGGCAGAAAAAAGCTAGAGGAAACCCAACTAGTGCTGGATCGGTTTGGTGATCGATCACTAAAAGTCACGATTTCCAGTTTCTCACTATGGACTGATCAGGCTGGAGCCTGATCGGTCAGGGCTAACCCTGATCGGTCTGGTGACCGATCAGGGTCCTCTCTGATCGGTCTGGTGACCGATCAGAAGCTGAACTTTAATTCAAATTCACTGTCAGACGCTGTGATCACGTCTGTTTTCTCTGCCAATTCTCTGATACACTGCTGATTTCATTTGATCTGTTGTGCTAATCTTCTGTTGGAGTGTGCAGGTGATACAGGGAGGATTCAAACCATAAGGGAGAGTCAACTGAGGACTTTCCTTGGTGCAGGTTTGTCTGTTTACCGATTTCAGGTTTCAACGGGCAGCTGGCGCGGCTGGCAACTGACGGAGGCTCAGCTGAAGAGGTCTTCAGTGGACCGAGTGCTCAGGGAGTCAGGGGGTCAAGCTGTGGCTCAGTGGATGCTGTTGGAGCTTGACGACGTTGAGCTTCAGCTTAAGACAAAGCTGGAAGCAGAGGAGCGGGGTAGCGAATAGACAGAAACTTGAGGAGTTGGCTGGGTTGTGTCGAAGTGCTCTCTGTTGCTTTGTGCTTAAGTGTTCTTACTACATTCTTGTGAGGTTCTCTTCTCGAGTGTCTCGTGAGCTTAACTTGTATCAATCTGTGAGACAGCTTGTGGAGAGGTTTCTCCACTGAGAAGGAGGCTTCAGTTTATCCGGTGTTCACCGGGGCTTGATCTGCCAACGATCAAGGGATCGACCACCTTACGGGCACGCCAAGGAGTAGGGGCAAGTTTTCCCCAAACCTTGTAAATCGCGGTGTTAGCGTCGGTTTGCTTTCCCTGTGTGTTTGTTTGCTGTTCTTCATTTCTGCTTCTGTGTTTTTGTTTCCGCTGCTGCTAACCCTGATCGCAGATGTTTGCAAAGATCAAGCGTTTTAGTGTCTGGCTACATTCACCCCCCTCTCTAGCCATCCAAGTACCAACAGTATATAAACTTATTGATGGTGACGATAAAGTAGCCGCATGGTGATTTTGATGATGGATTTGTATTATTTGAGAATCTAGAACTAGAAAGCATATTATCATCAATTGGTGAGGCTTCTGAGATTGGAGCAGCAACTTGAGGTGATTCTGATGGTATAGAAGAGTTATTAGAGAACTCCGAAGCAGGACCTAATATGTCATCACTTCTAACAATGTTAGGTGACATCAAGAAGGTGCTACCTGTATCTAGAGGAGAGATTGAAGAAGCTACTAAAAAAGGGAATAGAGACTCATCAAAAATAACATGTCAAGAAATATATATCCATCATGTTTGTATGTATAAACATCGATACTCATGGTACAAATTACTATAATCACGGAAAATACATTGTAGTAAATGAGAGTCATGTTTGTATTTAAAGTAAGGATGTAACTAAGGATAACATGCACAACCAAAATTCGAAGAAAGGTATAGTCAGAAGTCTAATTATAAAGTTTTTTCAAAGGACACTTATGATTGAGTAATATGGTAGGTAGTCGATTTATTAGATATACTGCAGTGTAAATAGCTTCATCCCAAAATTTACATGGAACTGATGCATGATGAAGAAGAGCTAAAGTAGTTTCAATTATATGTTTATGTTTTCTCTCAGCAGAGTCATTTTGCTATGGAGTATGAGGATAAGATACTCGATAAATAATTCCACAAGAGATAAGATGACGATGAAAAGCTTAATATTCGCTTCCCTAATCAGTTTAAAGGGAGAGTATTTTATGATTAAAATATCATTCAACTTGTCTTTGAAAATTACAGAATATATATAGTAAATCAGATTTCATTCTCATAAGATAGAGCCAAGTATATTTACTAAAATGATCGATGAAGGTAACATAATATTGAAAACCTTGATTAGATAAGATAGGTGCATGACCCCAAATATATGAATGAATTATTTCAAGTGAAAAATTAGAAACATGATCGGATGAACAGATTGGTAGCTTATGACTTTTAGATTCCATATAGGCCCTACATGAATGCGATGGAGATGAGATAATGGAAGTAAGTAAACCATACCTATTAATGATTAACTGAACAATGCGAAGAGAAGGATAACCAAGTCGGGCATGCCAAGAGGGTTTATTTGTGTGTTCACTAATGAAAGCTTTGATTGAAAATTTTTAAAGATAATAGAGGTCATTTTTTATTCTCCCATGAAACACAATAGTATTTATTTATCTATCTTTTATAAGATAATGATTATGATGAAATTCAAAAAAGACATTATTATCAAGGCAAAATTGGCACGCAGAGTGTAAATTTTTAGTAGTAGATGGAACATGAAAGATGTTGCACATGTGAAAAGTATGATTAGGCAAATGAATGTATGTGTTTCCAAGATTAGTAATTTATAAACCTGAGTCATCGCCTACTTATACCATATCCGAACCAGTATACGATAGTACTTCTGTAATGATATAGTAGACTATTGTGACATGATGAGTTGCTCCAGTGTTAATATACTATTCAGTAGATAAATTTTTTGAAGGTTTGTCATTAGTAGGCTTTTATACGAGAGAACTTTAGGAAAAACTTGTGAAGTAATTGGTTGTCTTAAAGTTGCAGGACCACCAATAAGATTTGAATCAAATTGACTAGGACATTGAATACCAATATGTTTAATTTGGAGACAAATTTGACATCTTCTTAAAGTTGAAGGACCACCGATAAAGGTTCTATTGAGTCTTTCAGGACATTGAATACCAAGATGTCCTATTTGGAGATAAATTTGACATCTTGAATATCTGACATCGAAAATAAAAGTAACAACAACAACACAAGTTATTGTTGTTGTATCTTGGCTTCTTGCTGAGAAAAATTGCAGGAGTAGAAGAGAAAAAGCAGACACTAACCTGGATAGCAAGAAGACATCTAGTACTTGTGACCCGTATGACTCCATTTGGACAAAGTCAACGCAGAGAGACAGGGAGATGCACTTGACGATGTTGGTGAGGAACAAGAACGTGTCAGTTACGATACAACGATCCACCCTTGAAGCAAGCCTGGCGACGTGGCGTCGATGAGCTCATGCTCCTTCTGAACCTACAGTGAAGAAGGCCCTACAAACTTCGAAGGAGAAAAGTACTCTAGTGAAGAAGGCAAAGAGTGGCCGAAAAGCAACGGCTGCCAGCTTGATGCCTTTGCCTGTTCACATTTGGAGAAATATCTCCAAAGGTTGTTGTTCCTATTCACATTGGAAAAACATGAATTGCATGGCCAATAACCCAAAGCAATATTACTGTTGAAGCGTCTTGGTCAGAAACATCAACAATACAAAGCAATGTTGGTGCTTTGCTATTCACTTTTCATTGGAGTTGGGCAGCGGCTGGGAGAAAAGGGAGAATAGAAAAGATTAAAAGAGAAACCCTTAATAGAAAATGGATGGCAAAAGAAGAAGAAGAAAGGCGTCGCATGAAGAGGAAATGACACGTAAGGTAAAAAGAGCTATGACTCTGATACCGTATTAAGATAACAGAAGCAGAGAAAAGAAAAGAAGTAACAAAAATAACTTTTTTGATTGAATAACTTGTCTATAAGGTATACAATTTATAGAAAAACGATTAACGAGGATGGGTAATATCGAACATCGGAATACCAGTCTGGTCCCACGAAATTTTCCATCGGCCGCCGGGGTAAATCAGGAAGTGCTCGCGACAGACGGTCCAAAAGCCCAACGTCCTAGGGTTTGCGTCCCATTTGGAGGAAAAATTCCTGCAAAATACGTTGTAGCTGAGGCTTAAATCGTGGATGCTTGGGATAACAACTAGTCACCCTTCCGCTACACCATAGTTCCGGGAGTAATGTACAATTTATAGAAGTCTTAAGATGCTTAGTCAATTAACAGATTGATAAAGAAATTGTCAATTAATAGATTTATAAAAAAATTATCAATTAATAGATTAATAAAGAAAATATCTAATTTAATAATTAATATATCATAATATAAATTTTATTTAATTTGATTAAAATTTTATTAAATAATTATTCACTTTTCAATTAAAATTTTATTAAATAATTATTCTCTTACACTACCACCGTGCCTTAGCTTGCTACATCACATACATATACCACTTAAATTAATTCTAACACTACAATACTGGCCAGAGGAAAAACATACTGTTGTCTCTAAGGGGAACCATCCAACAACAAACTTTGTACAAAGGACGTCCAGCAAATGCAGAACTAGAAGCACATGCATCAACATTACCAGTAAGAACCAATCAAATAGAAGACAGGCTGATGGAGGTGGCCCCGTAGATGTCCAGGTTGTCTCACTGAGTCAGACATTGCACTCACTGAGTCAGACATTGCAGGCAATGCACAGCCAGCATGGAGAGGGGTGTGGGCTAGCGGAGAAAACAGACGAGGAGGTGAACAATCAAACGAAAGATGGACGGTGAAGACTTGGGCCAAAGGATCATGCGGGACTACGAGTGCTAATGCAACAAGCCAAAGAGATATGGATGGACCAGCAATTGGCAGGGTCACGACTACCTCGACGGAGGGCGCATTCACGAAGGCAAAGCTAATGGCTAAGCTTGACTAGAGATGCAAAAAAACCAAGTATCTACTTGCACTCTGCTTCATCAACGAATTGATGCCTAAGCTCGTGTTGGAGTTACAGGAAGAGGAAGAGGAAGAGAAAGAGGCTACCTTTTCCTCTTCATCTTCTAATCTTTCACATCCTTCATTAATGGATGCAGAGGAATAGATCTCTTCTCCTTATATAATGGGTGCCCAAATGCAATCCATCACAGAGAGAAAAGAATACAAGAGAGCATTAATCTGTAAGGGATTTGGTTCGTGGCTGAGAGAGATCAGTCCATACTGTGATTGTTTTCTTGACAACAAGAGGAAGAGAAGATCATCCAATCACTGTAAGTACAGTTTGTTTGATGAATCGTTTCATGCATGCTTAAGATTCAAGATTAGTATCGGAGCATTAGATTGTAAAAGCATGGCTTTACCTCTCTCCATCGATCACTGCTGGAGTTTGTCTCTATCATTCTCTTCTCCTACCGGGCGAGAGTTTATCTCCGTAGTTCTGTTCTCCTGCCAGGTGAGAATGCATCGCTAGTCGTCGGAAACTCGCGACTATGTGTCGTGGTTGTTTTCTTCATGAACCTGCGACATCTTAGGAGTCGGAGTGGAGAAACCGCAGAGGCGACGACGGCGTGGAGAAGCAGAGTCGGCGTGGAGAAGAGAAAAGAAAAGGGATTAGGTTTTTTTGTAAGGAAAAGTTTGATTTATTTAAATCAAACGGAAAAAAGGTTAAAAAAAGGGTAGAAAGATGCCCAATGCAAGGATCGACTCGTAGTCCTTTCAGTAACCAAAGTAATAGTCTACCAGAGTGATATAAGTGAAGTTATTTTAAATTTGGTTTATTTTATTTGAACTAAACTATCCAATTAGACTTGAATTTGGTTTAATGAGATTAAGTTGGTCCAATTAAATCAGGTCTAGTTCAAACCATTAGTTGGTTTAACTAAATCAGTTTGATCAAAATCCTGATCCAAACTAACTGATTTGATCAATAGGTTGAACCTAAACTTAAATGGGCTTAGGTGAAACAACGACAGTAAAGCATCTAAATTGATTAGTCCAAGTAGCATAGTCAACTGTAGCTACTCAAGTAAAGAAAACTTATATTTTCTTATTTGCTTATGTGTATTTTTCTATGCATATGTGCGAATTGAAAAAGACTGATTTTGTTACTGGTTTGTCGGTTTTATACTGACAATATCATTTTTCAATTCCATATGTTGCATGAGATATGCACCACGATTCGTTGCTATGAGCGATGCCGTGAGCTAATGGAGTAGATAGAGGAAGTTGACTATAGGAAATATAGGAAAATTGAATCGACTATTTTGGAAACTCGAGCAGGAAGAGTTTTCAATCTTGGATGACTATAGAATCGGAGCATTGATTCGTTCATTGCCAAGGCATGTGAGAGAAGTAGTATACCAGATATGGGGACGCTATGAATGTCGTATCTTATATACTAAGTTATGTAAGCAACTACTTCGCCATGAGTTTTCAGAGGATTTAGAGGATTCTGAGGAAGACCCAGAATAAGATTCTGAAGTATTTGAGGAAGATCCTGAAATATTTGAGGAAGATGTTGAAATGCCTGAGGAAGATCCTGAAATATTTGAGGAAGATCCTGATATTGAAATGTTTGAGTAAGATTCTAAACTATTTGAGGAAGATCCTATACAAACTGTGGAAGATCCTGAGACTGATCGATTTGAGATGAACGAGAGAGTGATAACCACTGTCATAATATTTTTTGTTATGGGAGTAATATCAGCTTATCTAGTTCATTAAATTCTATTGTTGTGGATGTTGTGTACGGATTGAATAAACTCATTTAATAAAGTTATATAGATACTATTGTTATGAACGAACAATAATATACTTTAATGAAAAATTATGTTATATATTAACTGACTTAATAATGATTAATTCATTCTATGATTAGTTCATATTCAATGATTAGTTCATTTTATGATTAGTTCATATTCAATGATTAGTTCATTTTATGATTAGTTCACATTCAATAGAAATGATTAGTTCATTTGATGGAATGTATATAATATAATTGATTAATGTTAATTAGATTGGATCATACAAATGATGAGTGGAAACGGAGTTATTATTTGATTTCATAAACCAACTCAAATTTACATTGAGTCAATCATAAATTATGTACAAATGATATACACTGAATTAATGAATAATATGTTTATTTATGATAGATCATGGCAACTAAGAACATCATAGCCGAACTGAACAAGGGAGAGAAATTATATGGGGATAACTATAAAATATGATATCTCAAGATAGAATATGTTCTTGAGGAATAAGAAATTCTAGAGGCTGTAAATCAATTTATGGAAGAACCTGCTAATGGTTCAACTACACAACATAAACTTGATCTTGATGCCTATAGGGCATGGAAGAAAAAGGACTCCACTGCTAAGGGGATATTGATTAGTTCAATGGTAGACAATCTGATATTTGAGTATAAGCCACTACCATCAGCTCAAGTTGTCTGGGTAGCCCTTAGAGAGAAATACAATGGAATAAGTCTAAGCAAACATCGCTAACTGACAATCAAGTTTGATAGTTGTAAAAAGCGCCTAAATGTTACCATAGCTCAACATCTGAGAGAAATGGGTAATATGATTCGGGAGCTAAAGGCTACTGGTCATGAGTTGACCGATGAACAATAGGTTCAGGAAGTTATTCATTCCCTTCCTGATTCTTGGGAAACAATGAAACAGAACCTTACTCACAATGAGAGTAGCAAGACATTCATTGATGTCTCACGCCATATTGAACTGGAGGCGGAGAGAATAGAATCTGCGAGGATTTCTGAATAATCTTTTGTAGCTGAAGGTTCTGGATCCAAGAATAAGAAAAGATGGTTCAAGAAAGGAAATGGTAAGGGAGAAGAAGCTGGTGCTACTCCTCTGCAAGACCCAATCAAGAAGAAAGGAAAGAAGTATGGAAAGAAACCTAAAAGCAAGCTGACTTGCTACAACTGCGGCAAGAAGGGTCACTTTGCTCGGAAATGTACTAAGCCGAAAAAGGTAGATCCATGTTTGTCTTCTTTTCATGAGCTTTATGTTGCTAGTTCAGTGTTGTTAGCTGATTCTATAGATTCAAGAGCAACGAACCATGTAGCTCGTGATCGAGCTACATACGTGGAGTACCATCGGGTACTAGCTGGCAATAAGTGGATATATATAGGAAACAATGGAAGAATTGAAGTCAAAGGAATTGACACTTGCAAATTCAACCTTCGTGGTGGGTGTACCTTGTTTCTGCATGATGTCCTGTATGCTCCTGGGATTCGACGGAATATGATTTCTATTAATTGTCTTCTTGAATTGGGTTACTGTATGAACTTTTATAGTCGTTGTGTGGAACTAAAAATTAACTCTTTGTTAATTGGATATGGTTATGTATCAAACGGTTTCATGGTTCTTGATATAGTAGAACCAGATGTTAATTATGGAAATAATGGTTATTTTTCAAACATTGCTCTTACTAGTGATGTTGATGTTAATGATGAAGTTTGGCATGCTAGATTGAGACATATAGGACAAAAAAGAATGAATAGATTAGCAAGAGAAGTCTGCTCGACACTTGTGTTAAAGTTGACTTGTCTATATGTGAGTATTGTCTTGCTGGAAAAGTAATTAGGAAACCATTTGGTAAAGCTATTAGAGATGAATCACCATTGCAATTGATTCATTCAGATATTTATGGTCCAATGAATGTGAAGGCTAGACATGCAAGTTCTTATTTCATTATATTTATTGATGACCTCACGCATTTTGGTCATGTGTATTTGATTTCTCATAAATTTGAAGTATTAGATTGCTTTAATCGTTATTTGAACGAAGTGGAAAATCAATTGGAACGTAAGGTTAAAACCTTTCCAACTGACTATGGAGGTGAATATTTGTCTGATCAGTTCAAGACAATATATAATGAGAAAGGAATTATTAGACAGCTAACTATCCCTGGGACTCCACAGTAAAATGGAGTTGTTGAAAGAAGAAATCGAACTCTTCTTAAAATGGTTAGGTCGATGATGGCTCAAGCTAATTTTCTTATTTCCTATTGAGGAGATGCATTATTGGCAGCAACTTACATACTTAACTGGGTGTCTTCTAAATTTGTTCCATCTACTCCATATGAACTTTGGACAGGCAGAAAACCAGATTTAAGTAATCTGAGACTATGGGAGTCAGCCGTTTATATTCATAACAAAACTCACAAATAAGGAAAATTAGGACTCAAGGGTAGAAAGTGTATCTTTGTAAGATATTTTGATATCTCTAAGGGTTATGTTTTTATTGGTGAGCAACAAGATGAACCATCTCTAAAATAGAGTCAGGGGATGCTACTTTTCTTGAATCTGATTCCCAACAAAAAGAGAAGTTGATAAATTGATTCCTCTAATTGCAATAGAGGAGGAGGATACTATTCCTTTACCAACGAATCAGGAATCACAAGGGATACATGAATCTAGTCAAACTAGTGGGAGTAAATGACCTATGAATGAGTCAGTTTCTCAACAGTCTAACCTGTGAAAAAGTAGTCATTAGATTATTTCTCGGAGAAGGTTTGACATTGAGAATGAGGCATTAATGATTCTCCCAGTTGATGATGAAGAACCTCGAACAGTTGAGGAAGCATTAAAATGCTCAGTTAAAGAGAAATAGAAAGTTGCAATGGATGAGGAAATAGAATCCATGAGAAAGAATCAAGTTTGGGATTTAGTCGATCTTCCTCCGGGCCGAAGGGTTATTGGGAATAAGTGGATTCTCAAAATTAAAAGGAAAGCGGATGGGTCGATTAATCGATATAAAGCTCGTTTGGTTGCAAAAGGATATACCCAAATGTAGGGTATTGATTTTGAAGAGATATTCTTCCCAATTGTGAAGTTTGTGTCAATGAGTCATCCTAGCTATAGTGGCACATTTTGACTTAGAATTACATCAAATAGATGTAAAGACGGCTTTCTTTAATAGTAATCTTGACGAAAAAATCTATATGGCACAGCTAGAAGATTATATAGATGAGGACTAAGAGAATAAGTATGTAGACTTAAGAAGTCTATATATAGGCTAAAGCAAGCGTCAAGGCAATGGAACATAAAATTCAATGAAGTCATTTTGTCTTATAGTTTCGAAATGATCAATGAGGATCATTGTGTTTATCTAAGAAAGGATAAAGGAAAATTTGTCATTTTATAATTATATGTTGATGGTATGCTAATAGCTGGAAGTGACCTAAAGTTTGTGATTGAAGTCAAGTCTTGGCTTTCATCACAATTTGACATAATAAATATGAAAGAAGCTGAGTACATCTTAGGAGTGCAGATCATTCGTGATCGATCAAAAAGGCTTTTGGGTTTATCCCAAGAAGTTTATATTACTAAGATGCTACAACACTTTAATATGTTGGATTGCAACATTGAACAAACGTCTACAGCGAAATGTGTTGTTCTGAGCAAAACTATGTCTCCCAAGATTCTTGAAGAGATAGCCGATATGAAGAAAAAACCATATGCTAGTGCCATTGGTAGTTTGATGTATACTATGTTGTGTACTCGTCCTGATATAAGCTATGTTGTTGGGTTAGTTAGTCGTTTCCAGTCAAACCCAGGATCGAGACACTGAAAAGCGGTGAAAAGGATATTCAGATATCTCAATGGGACAACATATTATTATCTCTGCTTCTAAGGATCAAAGCTGAGCTTGAAGGTCTACACAGATACAAATGGGCAAGGGACTTTGACGACAGAAAATCCACATCTGGCTATACTTTCTTGCTGAATGGTGGCTCCATCTCATGGAATAGCAAGAAACAGGCTTGTGTAGCGCTGTCAACAATGGATACTGAGTATGTGACTTGTGCAATGATTGTACAAGAAGCTGTCTGGTTGAGAAGGTTCTTAAAGCATTTGAAGATTGCTGAGGACAGTGGGAGTCTTGTTACAGTGTATTGTGACAATCAAACTGCTATAGCTTTTTCCAAGGATCCAAAATATCACAGCAAAGACAATCACATAGAAATTAAATATAATTTTGTAAGGGATATTGTTGACAAGAAAAAGATAATTCTTGAGTACATCCCTACACGAGCAATGCTTGTATATCCTTTTACTAAGTCATTGACTAAAGAGTCATTTCATGGACATATAAAGTCTTTGGGACTACGCAAGATGTAACACATTGTAAAGACTGCTATATATATGAAATGTCATGATCTATTCAGTGTAAATATATTTGTTACATTTGAATAAAAGTCTCGATGATCATGTTGGCAGGTTGAGATTGGTTCACTCACATGGACAATCATCTTTATTTGTTGAGTATAAATAGAGGTAAGATCATTACTTATGAGACAACTTATGTAGTTGTGAATAGAGATATACTCATAAGTTGAGATTGCCTTGATAATCATGTCAAAATGAAATTATTTATATAATGATCAGAGTAAATAAAGCCCCCATTTACTAAACCTGTTTAAAGGCCAGATTAGAATTCATAAGTTGAATTCAATTAGACATTAGGTATGTCTAGATCGAAATCTGTACAATGTTAAATATTTGAGAAAAATATGCACTCCTTTTGGTAAAGAGAGTAACATCATAGCATGTGATTCATACCACATGTGCTATGTCGACAATAAGGGTAGTTGGAGAATGAATTCCTGCTTCTCTATTATGTGAAACCCTTGAGATTATAAGTTAATCTCAACTTTACCCTAAGTGACTAGCTATTTAGGTCTCTACTTGAAGTTCTAATTAGTGTCTGCTATTTTAGTGTGTATCCTATTGACTATGGATGATTCGGTCTATGGAGCATAACTAGGAAAGCGATTGATTAGAATGAATAGATTCAAGCTAAAAAGAAAGATTAAAATTGATTTACATATGTGACACTTATTCACTAGTCGACCAATTACATTTTTTGTTGAGTACTTAAAAAATGTAATTGTGAATATATGTATTAATTAGAAATGTTGAACATACTCTTGACATAAGTTGTCATTTGAGGGATTAGATATATTTATATTGATGTAAATATTTAATTTGGGGTAAAGGCAAGATATTGATGTCTCAGATTCGTTCTATAGAATAGCTAAGTTAAGTGTAACAACTTTCTTAGCAGTTATTGCTTAGTGTGTTTGTTGTCGCATGAACCATTTTCCTAGGTATATGAATTGAATGCTCTAATATAGTCTTTGTGATTTTCTTACATGGTCTTTGTGATGACCTATATGGATTGACTTGGACGAGTGGGAGATATTAGAGTTACAGGAAGAGGAAGAGGGCACCCCTTTTTCTTCATCTTCCAACCTTTCACATCCTTCATTAATGGAGGTAGAAGAAGAGATCTCTTCCCCTTATATAATGGGTGTTCAAATGCAATCCATGGCAAAGAGAAGAGAATATAAGAGAGCATAGATCTGTAAGGGATTTGGTTCGTGGCTGAGAGAGATCAATCCATACTGTGATTGTTTTCTTGACAACAAGAGGAAGAGAAGATCATCCAATCACTATAAGTACAGTTTGTTTGATGAATCATTTCATGCTTAAGATCCAAGATCTCGACTATATACTCGATCAGATGGCATACAAACACAGACAGACGGCAACGAGCAATAGCAATGACAAAACAACAATTGCTAGGGGCAAACTCAATGTAGAATAAGCACAGCCTGGCAATGACCAAAGCAATCAGGCTGGATTGGTGCGGCTTGTTGCTCAGCAAGCAACTAAAGGTAGTACCCAATCATCCACTACTGTGACGAACTCAGCCTTAGAGAATAGTTCTGCAAGCAATAGCAGAGGGGACCTCTGTTGCGGCGTCATCCTAATAGCCAACAGCGAAGGACAGTCACTATTGAAAGACACGAACGGGCATGAGGTTCCACACCAAGGAATGAAGATCGCTAGCTAGTTGGAATATAAGGGCCTTCCACAAGCCCCTTAACCAAAAGGGGGTCTAACACCTCCTTAAGCAGCGGAGAATCGACGTTCTTGAATTGTTGGAGACTAAACTATCGGAAGGCGACAAGCATCACCCTTGAACGATAGTTGGTGGTACGGGACATGCAACTTATTGAATTAGATGTCAGTAGGGCAGAAGAGTAACTCAGACACTATCAAGTCAGATGCAAATTTCTAGACAATGCGTATCGGCAACCATTGTCTAAGGTTACACAATGTTGTGCGAAGAAATCTGCTAAAGAATTCTATCATGGAACTTGTTGCATTTCTAAAGCATGAAATTATAAGAACAAATTTTGTAGATTTAAATTCGTAATGATCTTGGAAAAGAATTAGAGAACTTGTCATTGGCAAAAAAGTCACGATGACAAACATTCTTGGCAAATCGATGAACCAAATCCTACTCTATAACAATGAACGAACCAATCTTATGAGTTGTTTTTACCTCTTATTGTTCACCTTTTAGATTGCTTTGGATGACCATATATCGGAGTACAAGGACACTTCCCATTCCTCCATAAATGGAGAAATTAATTGGATTGGAAGAGGAAGGGAAGGGGTGCCTTCTCATCTTCCTAACATCAATAGGTGTATTCTCATCTTCCTAACTCCAACATTTCTCACTCGTCCAAGTCAATCAATAAAAGGTTATCTAGTCAAAAAGACCATGTAAGAACATCCATTCATACTTCAGGAAAAATGGTTTATGCGACAGCAAATACACTAAGTAATTACTGCTAAGAAAGTTGTTACACTTAACTTAGCTGCTCTATAAAACAAATCTGAGACATCAATAACTTGCCTTTACCCCAGATTAAATATTTACATCAATATCAACATCTCTAATCCCTCATTTTACTACTATGTTAAGAGCATGTTCAACATCTCTAATCAATACAATTATTCACAATTACATTTTAAGTACTCAAAAAAATATAACTGGTCGACAGTGAGTAAGTACCACATATGTAAATCAATTTTAATTTTCTTTTTTAACTAGAATCTATTCATTCTAATCAAATGCTTTCCTTGCTATGTTTCATAAACCGAATCATCCATAGCCAATAGAATACACACTAAATAGCAAACACTAATTAGAATTTCAAGTAGATAGCTAAATAGTCACTTAGGGTAAGATTGAAATTAACTTATAATCTTAAGGGTCTCACACAGTAGAGAAGCAGGAATTCATTCTCCTACTACCCTTATTGCTGCTATAGCACTTATGGTATAAATTACATGCTACGAAATTTTTTCTCTTTACCAAAAAGAGTGCATGTTTTTCTCAAATATTTAACATTGTACAGATTTCGATCTAGACATACCTAATGTCTAATTCGAATTCAATTTATGAATTCTAATCTGGCCTCTAATAGGTTTAGTAAATGGTGATTTCATTTCCTCCTATCGTTACACAAATAATTTTATCTTGACATAATTATCAAGGCGACCTCAACTTATGAGTGCATGTCTCAATTTATAGCTACATAAATTGTCCCATAAGTAACAATCTTATCTGTATTTATACTTAACAAATAGAGATGATTGTCCATGTGAGTGGACCAATCTCAACTGACCAATCTCAACCTGCCAACATGCTCACCGAGACTTTTATCCAAATGTAACAAAGATATTTACACTGAATAAATCATGACATTTCAAATAACTAATTATGTTATATTTTTCAAAGTCCCAAAGACTTAACATATCCTTGAAATGATTCTTTAGTCAATGGCTTAGTAAAAGGATCTGCAAGCATCATACGTGTAGGGATATATTCAAGATTTATCCTTTTCTCATGTCAATAATGTAGGGATCTCCCGGCGACATAAACAAAAAAACGCAATAGAAACAAGATCCCTCGAGCGATCCATGCGAAAGAAAACTCGTACAAAGTCGATCTACAACTACTTATCTTATAGATATACCTTTGATGCGTGCGTTTATCTCGCTCGTCCAAGGTATGCTGGATCTCTTGCACATTCAAGCGTCCGTGCCTCTATGCGTATCCACACGAATACAATCTCTCAACTTCGGAGAAGAACTACCTTAGTTGTGCTAGCAACTTAAGGTAGTTCGCAGAGACACCAAGAACCCCAAGTAGGGTTTCGGCTAAAGAGGGAGAAGAGGAGGAAGAGAGGAAGGAAAAAAACTTAGCTTCCTCCAAAATGACAAGAAAGCTCTTTTATACTCATCCCATGAATATGAAGAGTTTTTTTGTCCTTTTAGCTTCCCTTCATTAAAGCCAATAAAGAGCACATCTTCTCATGTGACTCTTCAACTTCTCTTCATTTAATGAAGAGAATTTTTCATCCGCCTCTATTATTAATTTATTAAACATTTTAATTAATTAATATCTCATCCAAATGTGGTTGAGTCTAATCTAAATGAGTCTAACTCAAATTAGACCTCAATCCCATAATCCAATTGGATTCACTTGAGCCTAACTCAATCAATCCAATTCGGATCAAATCTTAGTCAAACTAAGATTAATTAATCTTCGAAGCATCGTGTCCTTAGTGTGTTACCCAATAGGTTCTTGTAACGTTGGGAATGTGTCTAAAACACTTTAAACACATAAGCAATGAGCGGCATCTAGTAATGCATCATTGCTACCCAAGTAACAAGAAAGTCGAGATCCGACTTAACCTCCGTGACTATGACAATGTATGACCTTGTCCTTCTATCCTCGATATCAAGATTGACCAATGAGGCATAGACTGTGTCATCCTCGATCAATCTTTGTGTTTCTTGATCCCCAAGTAGACTCACTCAAACAAATGAACTCAATATCTCATATTGACTCATTTGAGCATGGTCATGTGTTTTAGCAGTCCTACTGGATCAAGGAGCCCACAGATATCTCTCCCATCATATGTGACGGATAGATCTCATCTACATCACTCACATCCCTCCACATAATTCATTATATACCTAATGATCACCTTTATAGTCCACCCGGTTACAGGTGACGTTTGACGATACCAAAGTACATAACTCCTTATGTAGGGAATCGTAGTGACTTCAGGTCTAAGGACTATTCATACTAATAGTCACATGAGAAAGTTTATGACACTCATATGATAATCTATGAAACTTTCTCATGGCAGGTCAATTCAGTACACATTCTCTAATATATACCCATGTGTCAACTTGATATCACATATCCATGACTTGTGAGCTCAAGTCATCAATTGACCTACATGCAAGTCTCCATGCATTAATATTGTCCTTGAATATTAATGCTCAACTAGGAATGGTTTAGTGCAGTGTTCTCTACATTATCTCACTATCGATTCAACCAATCGATATGATGTAGATAAAAACCTACTACCCAAAGACATTATTATACTTAGTTATTTGACTCAAGTATAAAGTTAGTATAATAACCAAACATGCCTTTATTAATGATAGAATATGATACAAAAAAGTCCCTAGTCAATCATCACATAATTGACTTTAGGGCTCCTACTAACAGATAATATCTGTTATGTTTGCCTTTACTATGATATTTTGGATCCTTATAAAAAACTATAGTAGCTTAATTATCATAGTACACTATAAAAGGACTCCCACTGTCCTCAGCAATCCTCAGATGCATCAAGAACCTTCTTAACCAGATAAGTTCTTGTGCAACAACTCGATGAGCCACATACTCAGTTTTCATTGTCGACAGTGACAACTCGATGAGCCACATACTCAGTTTTCATTGTCGACAGTGCTACACATGTCTATTTCGACAGGGTTATACAAGCCTATTTCGACAGTGCTACACAAATTTGTTTCTTGCTATTCCATGAGATGGAGCTACCATTTAGCAAAAAGGTATAGCTAGATGTGAATTTTCGGAGAGGAAGTGGGCGCAAGCCATGGGCAAAGACCATATGGAGGAAACAAATACAACCCAGTCACAAATTCACCTTGTGGCTACTTACGCATCAGAGATTGGACACTGGAGATCGATTATAGTACCTGGAGGATGTTGACAGGGTCTGCACATTCTGTAAGAGAGAGGAGGAGACACAGGAGCATTTTTTATTTTGGGTGCTTATAGATCAAGGGCTGTGGGACCGTATCAGAGCATGGTTGCACTTGACATATGAGATGTCGACATACCAGAGGATACTACAGGTCTATGTATGCTACTATCAAAGGTACAGGATTGCTAATGCATGCGCGACATGTTGCTATGGTGGCAATGATGCACTATGTTTGGTAGGCCTGCACAACCACTCACGATTTGAGAGAGAGATATTTGAGGTTGACACTGCCTACAGAAGAATCCAACCCCATATTTATAGATCCTTAGGCATCTTCACAGATCTAGCACTGCGGTAGCACTCCTTTTGGGCATGATATGTGTGTTGTGTGTGTACATATGTGTATGATATGAGCGGTATGTGTGAGATAGCTTACTTGTGTAAGGGCATGGCATGTAATGGGTTGGCTGGTTTGGAGCAGGGCTGTACATCCTAGGCATGGGTAGTGCTACAGATTGTGTGGCTTAGGTTAGGGTGTGTCATGAGTAGGCGGTGTGAATTACATGTGGAAGTGAGCTTGTGTGGTGTGAGTAGGGTGCATGAGTGAGGTACATGTGTGAGTGAGTTGCATGCGTGAGTTGTATGGGTGTGGGATGTGAGTGAGTTGCATGTGTGAGTTGTATGAATGTGTGTTGCGTTGACATGGTGCATTGACACCTGGCGAGTTGACTACGGATTGATCCTATTTGGGCGGCTGAAGAGGCAAGCTATAGTGGACCCAATGCGATGTGGACCTTGGTTAAATTGTGAGGCAGCAGAGGACTCAATGCATCTGGCGGCTAAAGGCCTTGGTTACTGTAACAGCATTTATAACTGTTCACGTTGACCAGTCCTTGACCTGGCCGGTTGACTAGGGTTTGACTTAACCAATTTACCAGGGTTTGATCAGGATTTTTTAGGGGAAAACATCTTGTTCACGTTGATAAGGATTTGACCTGGCCAACTGAACTTGGATTTGATCAGGATTTTTGGAACAAAATATTGTTCACGTTGACCGGGTCTTGACTGGCCTGTTGACCACCAGGCCAACGGTCCAGGTGTTGTGGGTCTGTATATATATGTGGCTTATTTGTGTGTGGGTTAGTTCATGTGTTGTGGGTTTGTGCTACATTTTGAGCTAAGTAAGAGTGTGTGTTGTATACGTATGAACATGTGGGATCTGTTACTGAGTGCTTGTTGTAGGTTGGATCTGGAGAGAGGGATGAGGATGGTGCATAGGCCCACCAAAATGGCCTATCTAGCCTGCTACTCGTGTTAAAGACATGTTAAATCCGTTGATAGCTGAGGCTTTGCCAAAAGGTCCAAGAGGGTGAATAGGTCCACCATAAAGATCCATCTAGCCCCCAATAAACGGCTCATGATAAAGGCATGACAAATCCGTTGATAGTTGACCACTTGCTAAAAGTGGGTGCGACGATTGATTTCGTGCTATCGTACAGAATTGGCTAGTGACGTACGAGCATGCGAGCGGAGACAGTAGAGATAACCGGACGACTGATTACGCAGTATCGGGTGAGACACCATACCGAGGACCAACGACTAGGGATGATTGATATACTGAGCCTCAAATTACCCCAGATGCTATTGTAGACTAACATTGGACAACACTAGATGACCAACGATGATTGCGATGCACCTAGTGGAGTAGGCATCCAGACAGTATTTTATTGGAGAGATTGAGATGTTACAGGGGGTGGACTGATGGAACAGAGATTGTGCATATCATAGTCTGATTGGTGGATGCATGGTGAATGGATGTAGCAGCGATGCAATATGATAAATGATGTAATTTGGGAGGTTGCTAATATGAGAGTATGCATACATGTACATATGAGGGCATACCTGGATAGTCACTTGAATCTAATACTTCATCAGAAACGAATGGCTATTTTAGAACATATGTTTGTAGTACTTTTCTTGATGATACAATTTACCTTTCATCAAAAAAAAGTAGATGTGAATTTTCTGTCATCAATGCCCCTTACCATACATCTGTATGACCCTTGAGGCTCAACTTTGATCCTTTTCACCACTTTCCAATGACTTGATCCTGGGTTTACCTAGAAATGGCTAACTACGTCTACAACATAGCTTAATCAGGACAAGTACACAACATAGTGTACATTAAATTATCATTGATACTGGCATATGATTTTTTTCTTCATTTTCGCTATCTCTTAGGTTGGGATACATAATTTTGTTCAGAACATCACCTCTTTGTTTGTTTAATGTTACAATCTGACATATTAAAGTATTGTATTATCTTAATGATACAAGCCTCTTGCGACAAATACAAAAGTCTTTTTTTTATCAATATAACCTTCTGGGTGTGCCATATAGATTTTCTTGTTAAGATTACCATTCAAGAAAGTCATTTTTACATCCATCTGATGTCATTCTAAGTCAAAATGTGCTACTATCGCTAGGATGACACGTACTAACACAAACTTTACAACTAGGGATAATGTCTTTTCAAAATCAATACCCTCCATTTGAGTATATCCTTTTGCAACTAAACGAGCTTTGTATTGATTAATCAACCCATCTGTTTTCTTCTTAATTTTGAGAATCTACTTATTTCCAATAGCCCTTCGGCCCGGTGGAAGATCGACTAAATCCCAAACTTGATTCTTTCTTATAGACTTCATTTCCTTATCCATTGAAACTTTTCATTTCTCCTTAACCGAGCATTTTAATGCTTTCTCAATGGTTCGAGATTCCTCATCGTCAACTGGGAGAATTATTAATACCTCATTCTCAATATCAAACATTCTCCGAGAAATAATCCAACGACTACTTCTTCGTAAGTTAGACGATTGAGAAACTAACTCATTCATAGGTAATTCAGTCCCACTTGGTTGACTAGATTTAGGCATCCCCTGTGATTCCTGATTTTTTGATAAAGGAATAGTATCCACCTTCTCTATTGCAAATAGAGGAATCATTTTATCAACTTCATCTTATGTTGAAAACTCAATTTCGAGAAAAGTAGCATCTCGTAACTCTATTTTAGAGATGATTTCATTTTGTTGCACACCAACGAAAACATAATCCTTAGGGTGTGTTTGGTTGGGGGTTATCTTTGATAACCTTGGTTATCCATCCAAGGTTATCAATGAAAATCCTATTTGGTTTAGATAATCGATTATTCCCGAGTGATGATCCATGTCCGACACGTCAGCAAAAGGGACATGCAACATGGAATTGCAAAACTAAGGAAAACTGAGGTTTTTCTTGATTCGGGGGTTGAGAAATTTTTCTTTTTCCAAATTATCCCTCAATATTTACTCTTTAAGATAAAAATACCCTTAATAATTAACTAAATTACAACTCTTTGCCGACTTACATGGTCGGTGGCCAACGGTCGGCGATCAATGACCAGTAGCCGACGACCGATGGTGTATAATTTTGTTTTTTAATTTACTATGTAAATTAAATGCTAAATAAATTAAATAAATTATAATTGAGATAAACTAAATAAATTTAATTTAAAGTCAAATAAAAATAAAATTATTTAAATAAAATTTTTAAAAATAAAAAAAACTAAGCTAATTATATATTATATATATATTATATATAATTTTTTAATGTTTTAATTTTTTAAAAATTAAAATAAATATAATCATAGATTATAAATCTGACGACTAATATAATTTTTTAAACTTAAATTGAGCATGTGAACAAGTATAAAATATTATCTTACTTTTTTATTTGTAATTTAAATAAGCATATTCTATCAAAATGCTTAATTTTAAGCTAAAGGGTAATACGGTAAAATATTACATTAGATTATATACTATTACCTCCAAATAAATAAGAATTTATTTGATCATCTAAATTGAACCAAATAATATTAGGTTATGTTTAATTACCTATAACCTTAGTGATGTAATTATCTGGTAATCACATAACTAAGATTATATATGATAAGTTGAACCAAACACGCCCTTAGAGGTATCAAAATATCTTACAAAGGTACACTTTTTACCCTTAGATCCTAATTTTTCATATTTATGAGTTTTATCATGAATATAAGCAGTTGACCCCTAGAGTCTCAGATTATTCAAATCTAGTTTTATGTCTATTTAAAGTTCGTGTGGAGTAGATGGAACAGATTTAGAAGACACTCGATTACGTATATAGGTTGCAGCTAATTATGCATCTCTCCAATAGGAATTAAGCAAATTAGCTTGAGCCATCATCGACCTAACTATTTCTAGAAGAGTTCAATTTTTTTCTTTTCAGCGACTCCATTTTACTATGGAGTTCCAAGTAAAGTTAGCTGTCTAATAATCCCTTTCTCATTACATATTTTCTTGAACTGATTAAACAAATATTCACCTCCATGATCAGTGCGAAAGGTTTTAACCTTACATTCTAATTGATTCTCAACTTCGTTCAAATAACGATTAAAGTAATCTAATATTTCAAATTTATAAGAAATCAAATACACATAACTAAAATATATGAAGTCATCAATAAATATAATGAAATAAGAATTTCCATGTCTTGCCTTCACATTTATTGGACCATAAATATCTGAATAAATTAATTACAATGGTGATTCAACCTTAATAGTCTTACCAAATGATTTTCTAGTTGTTTTTCCTACAAGACAATGCTCACATATAGACAAGTCAACTTTAGCACGATTGCAGAGCAGACCTTCTCTGGCTAATTTATTCATTCTTTCTTGTCCTATATGTCTGAATCTAGCATGCCAAACTTCATCATTAACATCAGCATCGCTAGTAAGAGCAATGTTTGAAAAACAACCATAATTTCCATAATTAACATCTGGTTTTACATCAAGAATCATAAAATCATTCGATACATAATCATATTCTATTAACACGGAGTTAATTTTCAATTCCACACAATGATTGTAAAAATTTATATAATAACCTAATTCAAGAAAACTATTAATGGAAACCAGATTTTGTTGAGTCTTAGGAGATACAGGACATCATACAGAAACAAGGAACGCCCACTACGAAGGTTGAGTTTGCAAGTATCAATTCCTTTGACTTTAATTCTTGCATTATTTCCTACATATATACATTTGTTGTCAGCTGATACTCGATGCTACTCCACGTATATAGCTCGATCACGAGTTACATGACTCGTTGCTTCTGAATCTATAATCCATAAAGGATAAGAATTAGCTAACAACACTAAACTAGCAACATAATGCTCATGAAAGAAGATAAACATGGATCTACCTTTTTCGGTTTAGTACAATCCTGAGCAAAGTGACCCTTCTTGTCACAGTTATAGCAAGTTAACTTACTTTTAGGTTTCTTTCTATACTTCTTTCTTTTCTTCCTGATTGGGTCTTACACATCAGTAATACCTGCTTATTTTCCCTTACCTTTTCCTTTATTGAGTCATCCTTTTTTATTCTTAGATTTAGAACCTTCAGCTACAAAAGCTTGTCCAGAAATCCTTGCAGATTCGATTCTCTCCACCTCCAATTCAACATGACGTGAGATATCAATGAAAGTATTGATACTCGCATTGTGACTAAAGTTTTATTTCGTTGTTTCCCAAGAATCAAGAAGGGACTGAATAACTGCTTGAACTTGTTGTTCATCATTCAACTCATTACCAATAACTTTTAGCTCCCTAATCATATTCCCTATTTCCCTCAGATACTGGGCTATGGTAACATTTGGGTGCTTTTTACAATTGTATATTGGTGCAAAAAGCATTAAACAAGAATAGACAACCTCTAGGGTTTCGATATTTGATAATATACCAATGTCTAGTCAGTCTAACCAAGGGTTAAGCCAAACAGTACTTGATGTTTGATAGAATAAACCCTGGTCCGATCAATTTGATCGAAGGATTAGTCAAACAGATCTAATGTATGGCAGAATGATTAGCAAAGAACCCAGGGCTAGTCAATTTGACTAAGGGTTAAGCCAAATAGGACTTGATATTTGACAGAGTGGCTGAACATAGATCTAGTCAGTTTGACCAAGGGTTAAGCCAAACATGACTTGATATTTGGTAGAGTGACTAAACCTGGATCTGGTCAGTTAGACCAAGGACTAAGACAAATAGGGCTTGATGTTTGGCAGAAGTCTAGTCAGGATCAGATGACTAGCAAAGAAGTCCTTGTTAAGACACTGAATTCCTAGTGAGTGAAGCTGGGCACAAAGTCCTGATTTGGAGAATTGGGCACGAAGACCTGGCTGAGGGTTGGGCACTGAAGTCCTAGTTCGGGGAATTGGGTACGAAGACTTGGCCAAGGGTTGGGCACCGAAGTCCTAGTTCGGAGAATTGGGCATAAAGACCTGGCCGAGAGTTGAGCACCGAAGACCTGGTCAAGGATTGTGCACGAAATCCTAGTAAGTGAAGCTGGGTCATAGTGAGTGAAGATAGGTGGATGAAGTCCTGATGAGTGAAGTTGGGCACGAAGACCTGACCACGGGTCGGGCACAAAATCCTGGTAAGTGAAGCTGGGTAAAAGTCCTGGTGAGTGAAGCCAGGCAAGGTAAAGTCCTAGTGAGTGAAGCTAGGCAATGGGAAACCCTAAGGTGTTGACTATAGGTGGTAAAGTCTTAGAGAGTTGACTCCCAGTAAACCCTAGTAGGTCAGGTAGACTTACAGAACTAAGGCTTAGGATTATTTATTTGTCTTGTGTTTGTTTAGCTTACAAGAACTTAGAGCTGGAGGCAAGATGGGAGAGAAAACGCAAGCAGACGAAGTCTGGGTCTGGGGGTTCCGGGTGCCCCCATGGAACGTAGGTGCCCGAGTGACCCGGGCACCCCTATTGAACCCAGGAACCCCCATAGGTCCCTAGTGCCCCTATGTCCTGGGTGCCCCTATGGTCTTAGGCACCCGAGACCAAGTCTCCAAGTGTTATCCGCGATGATAAGGCTCGACAACCAGATTGAATAAGTATCCACTTGGGGGCGCCCAAGAATGCTACAAAGGCGCCCAAGTGACTAGTATATAAAGGGGTTCGAGCTGAGGTTTCAAAGCATTAATTCCTTCATCTTACTATTCAGTCTCTACAAAACAAAAGTGCTAAGGCAAAGTTCTATGATCAAGTAGGCTCTAGGAGGAATTGTGCTGAGTTTCGGACTTTCGGATTGGCCGAGATCTTCATTTCTATTGGTTTGCTTTTATTATTACAAGTTGTTCTTAAGTTTTTTTTATTTGTACTTGTAATATTGAACTGTAAGATAGGCTTTCTTCGCATTAGAAAATTCCAAAAAGGAGACCATTAGTGGACTCACGCCAAGTACACAGGCCTTGAACGTATGACCTAGGGTTTGGGAACCAAGTAAATAAATCCCGCGTGTCATCTCTGTGTTGTTTTCTGTTTATTTAATAAAAAAGCCGAACAAACGACGAGAAGACAAAAGTTCATGAGAGTTGATATTCACTCCTTCCCTCTATTGATGGCATTGATCCTACACTGTCAAACTTAATTGTCAGTTGATGATGTTTGCTCAAGCTAACTCCAATAAATTTCTCTTTAAGGGCTACCTAAATAGTATGAGCTGATGGTAATGTCTCATACTCAAATATTAGGTTGTCTACTATTGAACTAATCAATATACCCTTAGCAATGGAATCATTTTTTTCCATGCCTATAAACATCAAGATCAAGTTTATATTGTGCTATTGAACCATTAGCAGGTTCTTTCATGAACTGATTCACAACCTCTAGAACTTCTTATCCCTCATGAACATATTGTATCTTGAGATATCATATTTTATAGTTATCCTCGTATAATTTCTTTCTTTTATTGAGTTCGACTATGATGTTCTTAGTTGTCACAATCTATCATAAAAAATATATATTATTCAATAATTCAGTATAAATCATATATACATAATTTATGATTGACTCAATACAAATTTGAGTTAGTTTACAAAATCAAGTGGTAACTATGTTTCCACTCATCATTCGTATGATCCAATCTAATCAACATTGATAAATTCTATTACATACATCTCATCAAAAATGAACTAATTATTTATAAGAACTAACTAATCATTCGTAAGAATGAACTAACCATTTTCAAGTCAGTTAACACATAACACAACCTTTTCATTAAAATATAGCACTGTCCATACATAGTAACAGTCTATACTGTATGACTTTATTAAATAAACTTATTTGGTTCGTACATAACAACAATAACATCAACAGAATTTTAATAAACTAGATAAGTTAATATCACTCCCATAATAAAAAAATACTAGGGCAGTGGTTATGACTCCGTCGTTCATCCTGAATTCTGTTAGGGCATTCTTAAATCGGCTAGCTTTAGGATGTTCTAGAGATTATATAGAATTTCCCTCAAATATTTTAGGATATTCCTTTGGATCCTCCTTAAATTCTTCAGGATGCTCTTCAGAATCTTCGGATACTCTTCTGTGTCTTCCACAGAATCTTCTAGATCCTCTAGAAACTTATGGCCAAGTAGCTACTTACATAACTCAATATATGAGATACAACATTCATAGCATCCCCATATATGGTGTGTAACTTCCCTAGTAGCTCTTGGCAATGAACGAATCAATGCCTCGATTCTGTAGTCATCCAAGATTAGAAACTCTTCCTGCTCGAGTTTCCAAAATACTCGATCCAGTCTTCCCATATTTCCTTGGATTCTGAAAACTGGACTATAGTCAACCTCCTCAATCATCTCCATTAACTCGTTCTATTGCTCATTGCAATGGATCATGGTGCATATCTCAAGAGCGACATCTAGAATTGAAAAATATTGTCAGTATAAAATCGACAAACCAGTAACAAAACTGATTTATTTCAATTCACATATGCATAGAAAAAGCACACAAGCAATTAAGAAAAATAAATTTTCTTTATTTTAGGAGCTATAATTGACTAACACACTAGATCGATCGATTTGGATGCCCTGTTATTATTATTTAACCTAGGCTCATTTAATTAAAACTCAAACCATTCCATCAAACTAATCAGACTCATTTAATTTATATCAAACTGATCTGGTTAAATAACTAATGATTTGAACCAAATCGTGATATCATTGAACTGGCCTGATCTATTTAAATTAATCAATGGTTTAAATCAGATCATGATAGTGATTGAACCACTTGTTTAAGTCCAAGTCTAGGTCATTTTTCACATGCGTTAGAAAAATTCTACATGTGACAGTACCCAAGAAAAACTGAAACATTTTTTTCTCTTTGATTTAAAAAAAATCAAAGATTGCTTACTTAATCGATTACATAATCCATTAGAAGACAAATGCAAAACGATTACTTATCGATCAAAAGAGTCTTTTTGATATATAAAAAATCAAAAATTTCATACCGCTTCATTTTTTCCTTTCAATCCATCACTTAATCGATAAAAGATCTATCGCGATGAATACGAGACCGCCAATCATCACTCGCCGGCCACAGTCATGGCACCCGCCACTCGGGATGCTGTCGTTGGCATGCCCCTGTAATGTGGCCTTGTCGGTGATGCAGTCGTCAGTTCGTTGGTTCGTCAGGAGTGAAACAATCACTTGCGATTTTCACGATTTTCTGATTATTCTTCTCCAAATCGTATTGTGATACCATTGTTGCATTGCTAAAGCTTAAAATTACATAAACAAATTCTGTAGATCTAAACTCACAGTGATCTTGGAGAAAAACGGGAGAACACGCTGTCAACAAGAAGGTCATAATGACGAACACTTCTTGGAAAATCCACGAACCAAATTTCACTCTATAACAATGGACGAACCAATCTTATGAGCTATTCTTACCTCCTCTTGTTCACCTTTTAGATTACTTTGGACGATCATATATAGGTGTACAAGGACTCTTCCCATTCCTCCATAAATAGAGGAATTAATTGGATTGAAAGAGGAAGCAGAAGGGGTGCCTTCTCATCTTCCCAATATCAATGGGTATCTTCTCACCTTCCTAACTCCAACAAAACTAGGAGAACATATGAGTGTGACTTGGATGGTAGCTACAGACTTCAACTCCATAATGTCAGCCCAAGATAAGACCAGGGGCATGCCAGTCACAATCACACCTACGAACTACGGGATTTAGAAACCATAGTTCAAAGCTGTTACTTAGTGGATTTACAATCAGTGGGTTGTCATTTGATGTTGATGAATGACACCGTATCCTTCAATCAATGACTTTTATATAGAATTCCTGGTTAGTTTTTTAAAAATCTATGTCGTATGAATAAAACATAAAGTACTCACATATAAGAAATATAAGAACAAGAAGATCTAGTTTCATCGAAGACATGACATAATAATATGAAACATAAACAAATAGCGATAAAAAACCTGATTGAAAAGTCATCCTTATCTTTAGCGTCATCCAAGTAATCTAGAAATCCTTGAAGAACAAGAAGTGGAAACAAACGGAGAAGATCTTCCAAGGAAATTAGGAGTGATGACACCCCATAATTTCTTATTGATGAGGAACAAGAAATTAGGTCTAGATCCCTAAACCCTTGGGAACCAACCCTATATATAGTGTACATCCATTATCAACCCATAGATGATAATAGATTTGGATATGGTTCTACACATATAAGGTCTATTGAGGCAATCTGTGGTCCGGAGTGACCAAGTGTTTTGATGTTTGGGCAAAGGGCTTAAGTTAGGATTCCCTTGTGTTCTCATATGTGTATGTTGAGTGTGAAGGATGTACAGGTTACACATATGGACTTAACTGGACGACCTCAGTACGGTGAAGGGTGGCATGGAGACAAGCTGGAGGCTTGTGTGTGCACCCGAGCGACTTTGGAGATCAGGGATGATGAGCTTATGGGCGCAGACATCGAGGCATGCACGAAGGATGACATGGAGGCAAGCTGGAGGCTTGCGTGCATCCGAGGGACGGGAGCCGAAGATGAAGAGGGCGTGAAGGCAATAGTCGAGGCTGCGGATGAGGAGTCAGTCGAGTCATGTGGGTACGAGTGCTGTGTGATTGTACTCGGGAAATCCTAGGGTTCGAGTGCGGAGTGGAATGTACTTGGGAAAGGTAACCTTAGGTAGGTGAGTAGACCAGTCGACTGGTCTCAGCCCAAAAACTCTCTGTACGTTTTGGCAGTCGACTGGGCAGTCGACTAGTCCTTCAGAGTAAGCAAAAAGGGGATATTGGGTAGTGAGAAATTGCAAAATTGGATTATAGGATATGGTTTTAGATTAAAATTTTTGTTTATGATCTCATATTCCTTGAATAGAGTGTTACCCCATGATTTAATAAGGCTTTGTTGATATCTTGAAAATCAAGGAAGATTGATAAGTTTCCCTAGGTATCTAGGATCTAGAGGTCAAAAGGGAAAATTGAGGACAGTTTTTTGTGTAAATTATAATGATAAGTCTTAGCAAACACAAGGAATTATAGATGGATTTGAAAATTGATCCAAAATGCCAATCTTTAAGGAAATTAGGAGTTGTACCAAAAGTCAAGCACATTTATGGTTTTCATGAAATCATATTTTTCTAGGATAGGGTATATCCTAGCAAATGTGCTTGCGAACCCTTAGAGTGTTTAAGGTTGTGTTGAGTTCTTGTTGGCACTAAGGATAAGGTTGCTTGGGGCAATCCTTAAATGTGTCCAAGGGGGAAAGAACTTGGAAGTTGAGTTGGGTGTAACTTAACTTGGTCTTATGGTGTTAAGTTGGGTAGAACTTCACCTAGGAAAATTGAAAATTGGGAGAAGACATAGGTTAAGGGGGAGGTTGCCTCCTTGTTTGCCTTAATTTTCATGAGAAATTTTTGGATTTTGTGTCCAACTTGGGAATGGTGATAGATACATGGTGAAATGTATTTTTTTCCAAATAGGTATAGGTACCACAAAGTGTTAGTGATATGAGAGAAGTGTCCTAAGGCAATCGCCTTATGATTGTAAACATTCATTTTAATAAATGATAATTCACTATTTGAGTATACATGTTTGTGTATTTGATTGGGATCTTAAACTCATCTACTGAATGTCCGCAATACAATTCACAGCATAAGAGAATTTGTGATGGGATCACAACTAGTGATTATCTCTAAATGTGCAATTGTGAAGTATTGAAAATATCCTAGTCAATGAATTGATAAAACGAACATTATCAATTCTGTTGAGACTAGCATGGGCTATTCTCTAATCAGCTGATTCTCACTGGCTGGTGACATTGGGATGTCCGGAGATAAACATGGATGCTAGTTAAGGGAACTAGTTCATTGGAGTGACTAGCTGTAAAACTTCATATGGTAATCTATATAGATATGTCAATGAAGTTCTTACTGCAGCTTAAGTGCGATGTTCGTTTGACTTACGGTGATCAAGTCATCTTGGTGATGGAGACTTATACTTTAACATCTTAAGCAAGCATTTCCAAGGAGGTGTGGACCCAGGATGATTGGGTATAAGCTGAAGTGCCCGAAGATGTTTGAACAGCCTACAAAGGATTCACCACTCCTTGCGAGGAGATGTATACCCAGGCCTATCGTCGGATTGTTACTCAAAGCCTCTGGCCAGAGCATATCATGTTTAGAGTATGAGTCTCTTAAATACATGAGAGTAATTAGAAATCCAAAGGACGAGAAAGACATTACTTGGGCTAGGTGTGACGTAGTCAGCCTAGTGGGGACTGACACAAATAGACCGTGTCCTGAACCAAGTGGGTATAAGATGGTAAAGGGAATGGGGCACGATTCATTAGAGCTGCTGAAGGGTTTCAGAATTACTTGTGAGGTCAAAGCGTTGATCTTTCGATTAATTGGGGGTCATGATGTACTACTAGGTGTCACTCATGATCGTTCTATAATTAGTTGATTATAGACGGCCAACATAAATCGAAAGCCTATTTAGTCACACGCACTACGAGTAATCCGAGAGATTTAAAACGAGTTGAAAATTGGATTTTCCGATCAAGAGAAATAAGTCGAATCTGAGTTAATCAGAGGCGCAACGGAAACTTAAAATGACTAAGTCTTTTGAAGGCTTATCGGGCGAATTAAATGAGTTTAATTCGCGATCGGTTCGGTTTGGGCCAAGAGGTGCAATCCTTTGGTTGGCCGGCCACAACAAGGGGAAGAAACCAATTTATTTGGTTTAATTAATAAAATAAATCTAGCGCGATTTGTTTTATAAATTATGGATAAATAAATTTTTGTAGAGAAATTTATATAAATAAATTTATAGAAATTTATTCTTTTCTGGAAATTAAAATGATCCATGGAATGGTTTATTTTAATTTTATAAAATCAATTATGAATTGATTTTTTCATAAAAAGAAAGTTTATAAATTTCTTGTAAAATTTATTCCATAATTAAAGGAGAGATGAATTTGTTTTATTATAAAGTTAGTTATAATAAAACTTGGTTTAAACGGAATAATTCATAAGAGAATTTATAAGATAAATTTCTTATGAAAACTAATTCCGTTAATTCCGTTAAAAGAGAGACTTGGCAAGGGAGAGACTACTATATAAAGGAACCAAAGGCAAGCCTTGAATTCCAATCAATAGAGTAATCAAGAGATTAATTCTCTCCCTCTCTCTCTCTTATTCTCTTCTCCTTCTCCTTCCCTCCTAGGGCCGGCGCCCCTTGCCACTCTTAGGGCCGGCGCCCCTTGTACAACCTAGGGCCGGCGCAACCTCACCCTTCCAAGGGTTGGCGTGAGCAAGGATCACCAAGAAGGAGCCAAACAAGAAGAAGAAGAAGCGGATTGCAACTCCTCTCTTCCCGGAATTTAGATTCCGTTTCTTGTTTGTTAGTTTCCATTCTTTTCTCTTGTTCTTCTAGTTGTGCCTTTAGAGAATCTAGTAGTTCTCGTCGGCACAAAACTCGTGACTTTGCGAAGTCATCCCAAAGAGAACTCGGCGTGGACGCGAATAGAGGCGAAGCTTCCAAGGGACGCTACGGTTGGATCTTATCCCTTTTCTTCGAGTTACGCGAGGTACAAAGTAAATTAGTTTACTTTTCCGCAATATTTTAATTTATGATTATGTCCACACATCATAAGGTTGTATGCTAGATACGTGGTTAAAATAATTTATGAAATTATTTTATGCTAATTCTTCCGCTGCACGTAAAATTTTAAAATATTACGAACCCGTATCCTTGTCAACATGCACCCGGTCCCAATAGTGGTATCAGAGCCGGTTAGTGTTCGACATAATCATATAATTGTTTTGCGGGAAACTTTGTCATAATCTCAATTTTGGAAAAAATTTTCAATTATGGAAACTTTCCAATTATAATAAATTTTAGATCTAGGAATTTCTAAGTTTGGAAATCCTCATGAAATTTCGCAAACTTTTGAAATATCCTAGTTCCAAAAAATTTTATAATAATTGTGAAAACTTCCCATCTTTGGAAACTTTCCAATTTTGGAAATTTTCTATTTTAGAAATTTTCCAACTTTGGAAATATGTAAGTTTTCTTTGTAACAGAAACTTACAATTATTCTGAAAACCTATTATGAAATCTCGCAATTTTGGGCACTTTCTTTTAGGAAAGTCTAGACAAATTTATGGACAATTAATTGACAATTAAATTTGAATTGGGTTTTAAATTGACAACAAAATTTTTTATTTTGGATTGAGCCTCGGGGAGCCGTCCAATTTAAAGTTAGTTGTTGTAATTTAATTTCCCAATTTTAAATGAAATTGTCATGTTTAATTTGGTTGCGCTTCCGAAGCGGACCAAATTAGATTTACGACAAATTACTTTTCTTTGGATATCTGAGCCTCGGGGAGCCACCCTTAGAAAACGATTTGTTGTAATTAATTAAATCCATGAATAAAATATGATTTAAGAGGTGATGCTCTTACATATTGTTGTCTCCAAAATTAATTAGGAAATGGTTTCCTATAGAGTTTTCTTAAAAGAGATTTTCATGAAAATAATATGTCGTTGAATTAAGGGAATTGTCTCTTAATTTAATAAGATTTGATTTAGAGAAATCAAAATCTTAAACATATTATTTCCGAAATTGATTATGACAATTTAGGAAATTGTTTCCCAAAACAATTCCTTTAATAAAGTATGAAATTAGAATTAGGAAATCCGGTTCCTAATTCAATTAATGAGACTTGATAAATTAAGTCACATACATACTTTATTAAGGAAATCGTTAGTCATGACATAATGTCATGAATGTGCTTAGAAAAGAAAGGATGAGACCCAAAACCCCTTACAAAATATTAAGGCAAACACCTTCCATTAATATGGTTAGAATCGGAGTTTTGTTTCTCGTTTGGGTTGATGGACACATCCATGCCCGGCTTGAACCTCAATATGTTCAAACCATTGAATTAGTTTATGAATAATATAGTTGGAGTCAGAGGTCAATCCTTAGTTTTGGTTGTTGGACACATCCAAGCCTGACTAAACGGTTGAATGAGCTCCAACCATATTAAAACTATTTCTTGATTAATGGGTCAGCCTTAAGCTTGGAGCATCGATTTGTTGTGCCACAGCCAAGGTCGATGTAAAGAGAGGTGCAGTTGGGTGCTATGTATAATGTTGCATACTTGTTAATGAGTTAACAACCCAATGATTTATGCAAATATTCAATTAGTTGATAGCATAAAGTGATAGTTACATATATGTGATATGTAATCGGTATAATTACCTACCTTCATAGCTAAGAATAACTTGATAGCCACAGCCATGGTGGTTCTTATCTATGGTTGGATATCAACCTATTTGGAGATGTTCCTACGATCTCCCGAATTGACAAAAAGGGTTATTCAATTTGAAAAATAAATAGGATTTTTTAATTAATGTATATTGATACATTCTTTAATCATTCTTCTCACATAAACTCAATTTGTATTTCTAGGTTAATCACTCGATCATGTCTTCTCTAAACTTGCATTCCATTTTGGACACCAATAAACTGACCGGGCCGAACTTCATGGACTGGCTTCGAAACCTGAGGATAGTCCTCAAGGCAGAGAAGCTTGCCTATGTCCTTGAAGATCAACTTCCCAACCATCCTCCAGAAGGTGCAACTCCAGACCAGCTAGTGGCCTATCAGAAACATGTGACCGATTCTGAACTTGCGAGTTGCATCATGCTAGCCTCTATGGTACCTGAGCTGCAAAAGCAGCATGAGCATATGGATGCTTATACCATCATCTTCCATCTTCATGAGTTGTTTGAAGAGCAGGCGAGATCCGAAAGGTTCGAAGTCTCCAGACTCCTCTTCACCACTAAGATGCAGGAAGGCACTTCTGCCTCGCAGTTTGTGTTAAAGACGTTGGGGTACATTGAGCGACTGAGCACACTCGGATTTGCAATGGATTATGAACTAAGTATTGACTTAATTCTGAATTGTTTGCCCAAAAGTTATTCACAATTTGTGATGATCTATCGGATGAACAAACTAGAGACCACCATTCCTGAGTTGCTCAACCTGCTGAAGACTGTAGAGCCTTCTGTAAAGCCGGATCAAAAGGCGGTACTGTTAGTTGGTTCCTCAAAGAAAGGTTCTAAGAGGAAGGCCAAAGAACAGAATAAAGGGAAGAAGAAAAAGGCCAAAAAGACTGAAAAGAAACCAAAAGGAACTTGCCATCATTGTGGCAAGGAAGGTCACTGGCGAAGAAACTGCAAAGTTTATCTTGAGTCCTTGAAGAAGAAGGCATCCGATGCCCCATCCTCTTCAGGTATCTTCGTTATTTGAATGTCACTCTATTTCCTCAAATACCTGGGTACTTGATACTGGGTGGTAGCTCACATATATGTAATGACATACAGGGGCTAAGGAATAGAAGAAGACTCGTCAAGGGAGAAGCGAATTTGCGAGTTGGAAATGGAGCAAAGATTGCTGCTGTTGCCATCGCACATATTTGCTAAAGCTCCCCACTGGACGTGTCTTAGAATTGGATAATTGTTTATTTTGTTCCTTCGTTAATAAAGAACATTGTATCTATTTCATGTTTGAATGAAAAGGGTTATCATTTAC
>JAGFNQ010006811.1:40196-191165 GCA_024364735.1 Boesenbergia rotunda | reverse complement strand
CTCACTCGTGCTTGTGGTATATTGTGAACCATTAGAAGTATCAAATATGAAAATTAGACCAACTATGGGGAAGACAAGTATTTAATCAATGGACACTTTGTCCAAAGATCATAGTTGGACATTTTAAACCTTTGAAAACCATTTTATGCTTTATATAAGTTGCCATGCTTTTGAAAGTTATATAATTGCAAAATTGGATTGAAAGTTTGGTACAAAATGTTGTAGTTTTCAAAGATTTTGGATTTATATCAAAAGTCATGCATATTTGAAATTTTATATGGACTAATATTTTTCCTTGATAGAGTATATCATTTCAAACATGTATGTAAAATTTTATAATTTTTGGAATTTTTTGGGAGTTTTTGAAATTCGGCAGAAAAGCTGAAAATTTAGACTGATAGCGTATCAGTTGACTGCCCCATGGGCAGTCAACTGGCACGTCTGTTTTTAGCTGCTGTGTGAATTTTCAGAAATCAAGTTTTCTCTAATTTGATACCATAGGGTACGGTTGTTTGAGACAATCCTTTTGATGGTGTCAATGGGAGAGAATGGGTGGTTTAAGTTAGAATTTTAACTTGGAATGGATGGTTTAAGGTTTTCTTTCTCACTTAGAACTTGGATGATTAAAAATGGAGAAGACATGGATTAAGGGGGAGGTTACCTCTTAGGTTGTAATATGTCTTACATTTTTGATGATGGGTAGTGTTAAGTGTAAACTTAACTTGGATTATGAGTAGAATTGAAAATGGGGAGAAGACATGGATTAAGGGGGAGGTTAACTCTTAGGGTTACTATGTCTTATGTTTTTTCAATTGTTATCTCTTGTTATTGTTGTTGTTGCTGTTATTTATCTCTAAACTTAAACATATTGCCACGCATCAAAAAGGGGGAGATTGTTGAGGCAATCGACCCTTAAATGATTGGAAGATCATGGTTTTGATGTGTGTGGTTGAATATGTATAAGGTTAGAGTGTTATATTGTATTTGATGTGTGTGATTGAGTTTGCAGGACTTGGAGAATCACACATGGTGGACATATCTGAGGGACGAGAGTCGAGGGAGGAGAGCTGCAAGTGCAAGCCGGGAAGTGGACTTCAAGGGCACACGTGAAGGGTGGCATGGAGGCAAGCCAAGGGAAGGCTTCCGTGCGCATCCGAGGGACAATAGCCAGAGGAAGAGGACTTCAAGAGGCAAGCCAAGGGAGCAGACCTGAAGGCACACATGAAGGAGAAGGTCCGGAGTGGCTGAAACTAGGCTGAGAGGCAGGGCAGTTGACTGGCCCAGGGCCAGTCGACTACCAAAACTCACAAAGAGTTTTCGGCCTCGAACCAGTCGACTGCCCTTGGGGCAGTTGACTGGTATACCCCAAAAACTAGCCGTTGGCTAGCAATTAATGCTAGACAAGTCGACTGCCCTTGGGGCAGTCGACTGGTGCAGGGCTGGACAGACTGCGAGTTTGTCCTGTTCACCTATAAAAGGAGCACCTTTTTGCACGTGAACGGTACGGTTCCGTACAGCGTCGAAGTGCTGGTCGTCTGAAGATTGCTCTCCACTTCCTCTCTTGTATTCTATTGTATTCTGAAAAGGGGAAGATCGCCAGTGTAAAGGTTTCTCCACCTGAAGGAGAATTTTTCATAGTGGAACTGGTGTACGGCGTGGATTCTTGGATTAGTCACCCATCTGGGTAGATACCAAGTAACTCCTTGTGTTAGCATTGTATTTTATTTTCTTTTACATATTATTGTTCCGCTTCGCTAACGAAAATTGTAGAGATCAAAATCGAAAGCGTGTCATTCACCACCCCTCTGCATGCCTGAAACGATCCATCATCATCTACCCCTTAATCATTGTATTTCAGTATTAAACAAATGACTAGATCTCTGTGTAAGTTAAAAAATAAAAATTCAAACCTAAAAATAAAAATTAGCCTCTGCATATCCACTAGAGCTTTATGATTAATTGAAAACTGAAAATGTTAATTTGAAACAACAAATAGAGTTATTGAAAGATAATCATGCATGCACAAATGTGTTATCCAAGAAATAACTAGATATAGTGGAAGACTGAACTGATATATTAGAAATCACAGGTGACAAATTGTAAAAATTCTAAGAAGCTATATTCTGTCTAAATTTTTGGTAAATCCAGTAGGTAAAAACTTATTTTGGATCCCTAAATCTATACTGAACTATTAGATTTTTTATGCTAATGATTAATGTTTATTTGTGAATTTCTATTTTTTCCTTGAATATTTTTTAATCTTTGCAGAAAATTTATTTTTTAATTTTTTGTGATAAAATTCACTTATAACTACTCACAGAATTTTTTTCGGAATTTTATGACCATTAGATACATTTTTATAAATTTTTGGTTAAAAATTGATTCTTAAATTTAAAAAAATAATTCATAAATTATTTTTATAAAATTTAATTTTTCAGTATCTATAAATTATATTTTGAGGCTTGAGAAAAATTTTCAAAATTTTTTTATTTGAAATCCAATTTTAAAATTTATTTTTCAAAAATATCTAAGTTTAATTTCTTTAAAATAGTTTTTGATAATTCCTATAAATTGTTGGACAAGAATATTTTTTGTTAAGTTTTCTTCTATGTTTTGTTTACCCTTAACATAGTTTTTGATGTGATCAAAGAGGGAGAACATAAGAATTAAGTAAGGGGGAGGTTCTAAGTTTTAATTGCAAAATTTTTTTGAATTGCAATATTACTTGTTTTTGTTTATGTTTTTCCCTAACATAACTCGGATTAAAGCACGTCAAAAAGAGAGAGATTGTAAGTACCCTGGGGATCCTGTTATTTTTAATCCTTGTGTTTAAGTGTGCAAGCATTTAGGAGCACAGGAAGTCGAGCGGATGATGCAGCAAATAAGAAAGATGGCACAGGAAGGGAGTCGACGGGCTTGGTGCATCCAAGGGATGCAAAGATTATGGAAGGGTATACCGGTGGAGCGAGAAGGATGCGTACGACGTCCGAGGGACGAGAAGCTGGGGGAGGAAGACTACTCGAGGAAAAGGCTGGAAATAAGTTTGGGTGTGCCCAACTCTGGATAGCTGGAGATCACCCAGAAGAAATGGAAGACTGGTCAACCCAAGGCTGACCATAACTGAGCTAGAAAAACTATTAGGATCTTGGGATGGCTAGAGGGGGGGTGTGAATAGCCACCCACCAAAACTCGCTTCTTTCTTCCTACGATCAGATTAGCAGCGGAAAACAAAATAGAAAGAAACACAAACAGAAACTAACACAAGTGATAGATCGCTTGCGTTTGCTAGAGGGGGGATGAATAGCGCTTCTTCGATTCTTTTCACCTACGTTGTTAGTTTGCGCAGAGTAATATACAATAAAATAATAAACTAACAATAAGAACAATGCTAACAAACCGATTTACTTGGTATCCACCCCGGACGGGTGACTAATCCAAGAATCCGTCGGTGGATCAATCCCCGGATAACCTCCGGCTAGCCCTTGTCGCTCCTTGTGGGTGGAAAAACCTCGCCACAACCTTGGACACTATCTGGGCACAAAAGACTACTAACTCACTTTACCCAAGCGAGTTTTGTCAAGAGTCTCAGCCTCCACGAAGTCCTCTTTAAATAGAACCCTAGGATGATAACTCGCCACCAGTCGACTGCCCCCAAGGGCAGTCAACTGCCACCAAGGGCAGTCAACTGCCACCAAGGGCAGTCGACTGCCCCCACCAAAATCCGACCGTTACACGCCTAACGTTCGAATTTTAGCTGTCACCAGTCGACTACTCCCAGGGCAGTCGACTGGTCCAGTGGCCAGACCCTTTCTGTGAGTTTTACCAGTCGACTGCCCCAATGGCAGTCGACTGCCCTACTCACACACCTAGAGTTTCACTTCCCGAGTACACTTCTCTCAGCACTCGACCCTAGGACTTTCCCGAGTACAATCACACAACACTCGTACCCTCACGACTCTACTGACTCCTCCTCTGCAGCCTTGACTGTTGCCTTCGTGCCCTCTTCATCTTCGGCTCCCGTCCCTCGGATGCACGCAAGCCTCCAGCTCGCCTCCATGCCATCCTTCACGCATGCCTCGAAGTTCGTGTCCATTAGCTCATCGTCCCTGCTCTTCAAGGTCCCTCGGGTGCACACAAGCCTCCAGCTTGTCTCCATGCCACCCTTCACCATACTGAGGTCGTCCAGCCAAGCCCATATGTGTAACCTGTACAACCTGCACACTCAACATACACATATAAGATCACAAGGGTAAACCTAACTTAAACCCTTTGCCCAAACATCAAAACACTTGGTCACTCCGGACCACAGATTGCCTCAACAACAAGTGTTTACAAGGTTTGGGGATAACTTGCCCCTACTCCTTGGCGTGCCCGTGAGGTGGGCGATCCCTTGATAGTCGGCAGATCAGGCCCCGGAGTGAATCCGACTAAAAACTTCCTCCTTCTCGGTGGAGTAACCTCTCCATAAACGTCTCAGAAGTATATCAAGTAAAGCACAGGAGACTCGAGACGGAAGATTACACAACAGATGAAGCAGACAACTCAAGCAAGAAGAGAATGTAAAGAACACAAAACAACTCAACAATAAAAACACTTCGCTCTGTTCATTGTTCTAGTTGTTCTTCTCTGCTTCGCCAACCTCTTCTTCTTAAGTCTTTCTTCTGCACACCTACAGGTGTCATCACCCACTGACCCCTTCTAAGCTCTCAACATACTGATCCTCTTCAGCTGAAGCTGCAGGTCACTGACCCTTCTGAGCTCTCAGCATACTGATCCTCTTTAGCTAAAGCTTCAGGTCGTCAGGTGTCGTTGAAACCTGCAAATGTGTATCAAACAAAATAGTACCAGTAAAAGTCACCCTGGACCCTTCTTCTTGCTCCTTCATTTTGTGGGATTGGATTGAATCGATAGAGGGGGGGGGGTGAATATCGATCGTTAAAAATTTTTGGACAAAGAGAGTAATTGCGCAGCGGAAATGGTAAAAACAATCGCTAACACGGTTTGTTTTTACTTGGTTCGGAGTCGCGGTCGGCTCCTACTCCAAGGCCCACGGTCTTTGACCGTTTACGATTGGCAATTCTATATTTTCATAAAAGATTACAAGTTGGAGTACAAATATAGAATTTAGATTGAAATTACAACACTTAAAAAAAATGAACTTTTACCGACGATCGGAGAAGTTGGAAGTTCGGAGCAGCGGGTCGTCGTGGCGCTTTAATCGCGAGTACGGAGCTTGTCAGAGCGTAGCGCTTGAATGAGTACGTAGAGAGCAAGTTTCAGAAGCCTTGGGGGTGAACCCCTATTTATATCAGTCATTGGGGCGCCTGTGTTGAAGGGGGCGCCTAACACGTGGCCTATCCTGCGAGAACTCCAATCCGCAGACTTGGCCAGCGCTTATCCCTTCAACTGGGGCGCCTGAGCTGATTGGGGCGCCTGTGTTAACACAGGCGCCTCATTTGACTTGGTCCAGTGGCTTGTGTGACAGTTTGCTTCGATTGCTTTGGAGTAACTCTTCACTGGGGCGTTGTCTCAACACAGGCGCCTAGCCCAGTGAGGCGCCTCACTCCATTGAGGCACCTCACTCCATTGAGGCGCCTAGCAGCATAAATCTCCTTTCCTTTATTCCTGCAACCAGGATTAGTTCCAAAACACAAGAAACATATAAATGGTATAAAATAAAGCTTGATTTACAGCCTTAACTATCTTGGTTCTGACTTTGGGCTTCCCAAATGGAACCCTAGGTCGAACCGACACCTAATGATCCCTCCTACGGGGAACATGTCCTCACCTACTCATCTCGGGAGAATTTACCTTTTTGCCAACCGACTCCTCTAGTTGGACTTTTGCCCAGCTTCACTCACTAGGTCTTCGTGCCCAATCCGCGACCAGGTCTTAGTGCCCAGCTTTACTCACTAGGTCTTTGGTGCCCAGTCCTTGACTAGGTCATAGTGCCCAGCTTCACTCACCAGGTCTTAGTGCCCAACTTCACTCACCAGGTCTTAGTGCCCAACTTCACTCACCAGGTCTTAGTGCCCAACCTTACGTCAGGACTTAGTTGCCCAGCCCGCGGCCAGGACTTAGTGCCCAATTCATAGAACCAGTACTTAGTGCCTAGTGTACCTAGGACTTTCCTGCACACTTAATCAACATTGTTAGATCATAACAACACCTTAACTTCTAAACCCTTTGCCATTATCAAAACATAGGTTTGACTTTGGTGCTTCCGACACCAACAATCTCTCCTTTTTTGATTTATGGCAACACGGTTCAAAAAGTTAAGTTAAAGAAACATTAAAGCAGATCTAACAACCAAAAGAATCTTTAAAATTTATCTCCCGCTGAAACAAATATTCTCCCCCTGAATTTTTCAATAATGTGTGGGTTTTAGTTAACCTTCTAAGTACTTTAAATTTTGACTAAATGTTTTTGAAACATAGAGCAAAAACATTTGTACAAAAACAAAATTTTGAAAAAAGTTTTGCAACCTTTTTATACTTAGAAAATTTTTGAAAAGGTTTTGCAAGCTTTTTATACATAGAAAATTTTCCAAAAAGTTTTGCAAGCTTTTTACACATAGAAAATTTTCCAAAAGGTTTTGCAAACTTTTTACACATAGAAAATTTTCCAAAACGTTTTGCAAGCTTTTTACACTTAGGAAAAATTTGCTTGAAAATACTTTAAAAAATTTAATACAGTTTTTGCTCAAACAAAACTTGTTTTCAAGATTTCAATTAGAAACATTTGCTAAAAAAATTTCAAAAGAGTTTAGCTCAGACAAATTTTGTTTACTAAGGAAACTTTTCAAAGTAAATGCACTTAGAAAATTTTGAAGCGCTTTAGAAATTTTTGAACGTACTTAGAAATGCTTTTAGAAAATTTTTGAAATACTTCGAAACATTTATAAGCATTTAGACATACTTAGAAAAAAAATTTGATGTACTTAGACATACTTAGAAAAATTTGAAGCACTTAGACATACATAGAAAAATTTGAAGCACTTAGACATTTTACTTTACTTTTTGTAACAGAGATAAAAATTTTAAAAAATTTAAAAAATTTTCCTCTTTCCTTTCTCTCTCCCCCTTTGCCATATATCAAAAAAATGATAACAATTATTGCAAGAAAACTTTTGAATTAGAGCTAAAAGAATGGAAATCCATATTGAACCAACTCTAATGAATTCAAGCAGGAAAAATAGACCAAACCAAATTAAACCAATCTTATTCGGGTCCTGTCTAACCCAGTTAGCTACTTACTAACTATTATAAAACAGTAGCTTTCACTAGGATTAGTCAAGTTAAGTGATCTGATCAAGTTAGATTTTCTAAGCTTGACACTTAACCTGATTGTTGTTCAAGTTGTATTTATTGCCCCAATTACTGCAGATGCACTGACTTAAAGCATCTTGAATCAAGGCATAGACCTAAGTATCTCAACCCAGTCTAGGTTATCAATCAAAAGTACCCTAAGATACTTGTGAGATGTTGTCTTCTAGATCTATAGGTGTATGCAGTTCTAGGGTTAGGGCCTAAGCTAAGTTCATTTGCGCAAAAACCCTAGTTTTGAAGGGGGTAAGTTTTTATAAAAACTAAGTCGAAAAATCATTTTAAATTTCAAAAACTTGATAAAAGAAATGATTTTTCAAATTGTTAATTTTCGAAATTAAAAAAATTGGAAAACAAATTTTTTGAGAAATATAGAACATTCCTATTCTACTAAGCACAACCCTAACTGCCTTCTTAGTGAGCTAAACTCAGATTCAGGTAAGGGTTTGGTAAAAATGTCAGCTAAGTTGGATTTTGAGTCCACATGCTTAAGTACTATTTCACCCCTGGCTACATGATCCCTTACAAAATGATGCTCAACTTCTATATATTTTGTTCGGGAATGTTGAATTAGGTTCTTAGTCAAATGATTGAACTAATGTTATCAATAAAAACTTGGGTTTGGGTGTAGTCAAGCTGGAAATCCTTAAGAGTGTGCATCATCCATAAAAGTTGTGCCACACATTCTCCTAGGACAACATATTCTGCTTCGGTTGTAGATAAGGTTACGTAGTGTTGCTTTCTACTACACTAGCTGACTAGGCTATGTCCTAACAGTTGGCAACTTCCACTTGTACTTTTTCTATCTAACTTGCACCCAGCATAGTCAGAGTCAGAATACCCTGATAATTCAAAAGTGAAAGTTCTAGGATACCAAATTCCTACATTTAGGGTACCCTTAATGTACCTTAGTACTCTTTTTAGGGTTGCTAAGTGGGATTCCTTAGCACAAGTTTGGTATCTAGCACACATTCCTACAGAAAACAAGATATCAGGTCTACTAGCGGTTAAGTAAAGTAGACTACCAATCATGCTTCGGTATAACATAAGATCTACAGGCTTACCTTCAGGGTCATTATCTATTTTGATATTAGTTGTCATAGGGGTACTTAAGCTTTTTGAATTATCCATTTTGAATTTCTTTATTAACTCTTTGGTATATTTGGATTGGTGAAAAAAATTGTCATCTCTAGTTTGCTTAATTTGTAAACCTAGGAAAAAGTTGAGCTCACCCACCAAGCTCATTTCGAATTCACTTTCCATTATTTTTACAAATTCTTTTAGAAAATTAGAGTTAATGGATCCAAATATTATATCATCAACATATATTTGTACAATAAAAATATCTTTTTCTAAGGTTTTAACAAATAGTGTGGAGTCAATTTGACCTTGGTTAAATTCCTTAGAAATTAGATAAGTTGATAATCGTTCATACCATGCCCTAGGTGCTTGTTTCAACCCATAAAGTGTTTTTCTAAGTTTGAAAACATATTTTAGTTTTTCTAGGTCCTCAAATCCTAGGGGTTGCCCTACATAAACTGTTGGGACCGGGTGCATGTCGACAAGGATACGAGTTCGTAAAATTTTAAATTTTTACGTGCAGCGGAAGAATTAGCATAAAATAATTTCCTAAATTATTTTAACCACGTATCTAGCATGCAACCTTATGATGTGTTGACATAATCATAAATTAAAACTTTGCGGAAAAAGTAAACTAATTTACTAAGTACCTCTCGTAACTCGAAGTAAGGGACGAGATCCAACCGTAGCGTCCCTTGGAAGCTCCGCCTCTATTCGCGTCCACGCCGAGTTCTCTTCGGGATGACTTCGCAAAGCCACGAGTTTTGTGCCGATGAGAACTACTAGATTCTCCGAAGACACAACTAGAAGAACAAGAGAAAAGATAGGAAACTAACCACCCGAGAAACGGAATCAAATTCCGAGAAGGAAGGAGATGTGATCCGCTTCTTCTTCTTCTTGGTTGGCTTCTCCTTGGTGTAGATTGCTCACGCCAACTCCTTGGAGAACAATGAAGGTGCGCCGGCCCTAGGAGATCTAGGTTGGGCGCCGGCCCTAGATGGGAGGGAGAAGGAGAAGAGAATAAGAGAGAGAGAGGGAGAGGATTAACTCTTAATCAACTCTATTGATTGGAATTGAAGGCTAGCCTTTGGTTCCTTTATATAGCAACCTCTCCCTTGCTAAGTCTCCTCTTTAACGGAATTAATTTTTATAAGAAATTTATCTTATAAATTTTCTTATAAATTATTCCGTTAGGCCTAGTTTTATTATAACTAACTTTATAATAAAACAATTAATTCTCTTCTTTAATTATGGAATAAATTTTATAAGAAATTTATAATTTTTCTTTTAATTGAAAAAATCAATTCATAATTGATTTTATAAAATTAAAATAAACCATTCCATGGATTATTTTAATTTCCAAAAAAGAAATAAATTTCTATAAATTTATTTATATAAATTTCTTTATACAAATTTATTTATCCATAATTTATAAAACAAATCGCGCTAGATTTATTTTATTAATTAAACCAAATTAATTGGTTTTCTCCCTTTTAAGTGGCCGGCCAAACCAAGGGGGTTTGGCACCCTCCTTGGTCGGCCAATCAAGCCGCATCCATCGCGAATTAAACTCATTTAATTCGCCCAATAAGCCTTCAAAAGACTTAGCCAATTTTAGCTTCCATTGCGCCTCTGATTAACTCAGATTCGACTTATTTCTCTTGATCAGAAAATCTAATTTTCAACTCGTTTTAAATCCCTCGGATTACTCGTAGTGCGTGTGACTAAATAGGCTTTCGATTTATGTTGGCTGTCTATAATCAACCAATTATAGAACGGTCATGAGTGACACCTAGTAGTACATCATGACCCCCAATTAATCGAAAGATCAACGGTTTGACCTCAGAAGTAATTCTGAAACCCTTCAGCAGCTCTAATGAGTCGTGCCTCATTCCCTTCACCACCTTATACCCACTTGGTTCAGGACACGGTCTATATGTGTCAGTCCCCACTAGGCTGACTACGTCACACCTAGCCCAAGTAGTGTCTTTCTCGTCCTTTGGATTTCTAATTACTCTCATGTATTTAAGAGACTCACACTCTAAACATGATATACTCTGGCCAGAGGTTTTGAGTAACAATCCGACGATAGGCCTGGGTATACATCTCCTCGCAAGGAGTGGTGAATCCTTTGTAGGCTGTTCAAACATCTTCGGGCACTTCGGCTTATATCCAATCATCCTGGGTCCACACCTCCTTGGAGATGCTTACTTAAGATGTTAAAGTATAAGTCTCCATGACCAAGATGACTTGAACACCGCAAGTCAAAGGAACATCGCACTTAAGCTGCAGTAAGAACTTCATTGACATATCTACATGTAGATTCCCATATGAAGTCTTACAGCGAGTCACTCCAATGAACTAGTTCCCTTAACTAGCATCCATGTTTATCTCCGGACATCCCAATGTCACCAGCTAGTGAGAATCAGCTGATTAGAGAATAACCAATGCTAGTCTCAACAGAATTTATAGTGTCCGTATTTATCAATTCATCGACTAGGGATATTTTCAATACTTCACAATTGCACATTTAGAGATAGTCACTAGTTGTGATCCCATCACAAATTCTCTTATGCTGTGAATTGTATTGCGGACATTCAGTAGATGAGTTCAAGATCCCAATCAAATACACAAAACATGTATACTCAAATAGTGAATTATCATTTATTAATATAAATGTTTACATCATAAGGCGATTGCCTTAGGACACTTCTCTCATATCACTAACAAACTCCCACTTGGCCTAATGCCAATCGCTATGGTATCCAATACCATAGGCTCTAACATGTCCCTCAAACTTGCTTTGAGGCAAGGCCTTAGTTAAAGGATCCGCTATATTCCTTTCAGTGGGAACCCTCTCAATTTGTATGTCATTCCTACTTATAATCTCTCTGATCAGATGATAGCGGCGAAGCACGTGTTTGGATCGCTGATGAGACCTTGGTTCCTTCGCTTGTGCAATAGCTCCATTGTTGTCGCAGTAAACCGGCACTGCTTCATCAATGGTTGGAACCACACCAAGTTCTGAGACAAACTTCTTGATCCAAACTGCTTCCTTTGCTGCTTCCGAAGCTGCGATATATTCTGCTTCCGTGGTAGAATCCGCTACTGTGTCTTGTTTGGAACTTTTCCAACTTACTGTGCCTCCATTCAAAGTAAATACGTATCTAGACTGCGATTTGGAGTCATCCTTATCTGTCTGGAAACTGGCATCTGTATACCCACGTATTACCATATCTCCTTCTCCATATATTAAGAACACATCCTTAGTTCTTCTTAAGTACTTAAGGATTGTCTTTACAGCCGCCCAATGATCCATTCCCGGATCCGACTGGTATCTGCTTGTGATGCTCAAAGCATACGATACATCGGGCCTTGTACATAACATAGCATACATGATAGATCCTATTGCGGATGCATAGGGAATCTTATTCATGCAAATCCTCTCGTCTTCTGTGCGCGGACACATAGACTTTGAAAGGTTGATCCCATGCCTGATGGGAAGGTAACCTTTCTTGGATTCCGACATGCTAAACCTTTTTAGCACTCGGTCTATATACGTAGACTGCGAAAGACCAAGAAACCGTTTTGATCTATCTCTATAGATTCTAATCCCAAGGATATAGGTTGCTTCTCCCAGGTCTTTCATGGAGAAAGTTTTGGACAACCAAATTTTAACTGTCTGTAAAACTGATATATCGTTTCCTATAAGTAAGATGTCATCGACATATAATACTAGGAATACGACTGCACTCCCACTAACCTTCTTGTACACACAAGGTTCGTCAGGATTTTGTGAGAAATCAAACTCTTTGATTGTCTCATCAAAACGGATGTTCCAGCTCCTTGATGCTTGCTTCAGTCCATATATGGATCGTCGAAGCTTGCATACTTTGGTTTTATCAACCGATGTGAAACCTTCAGGTTGTATCATGTATACATCCTCAAGCAGGTTTCCATTAAGGAAAGCTGTTTTCACATCCATTTGCCATATCTCATAATCATAATGAGCTGCTATGGCTAGGAGCATCCGAATGGATTTAAGCATAGCTACTGGCGAATAGGTTTCGTCATAATCAATTCCTTGTTTCTGACGATATCCTTTTGCCACTAATCTAGCTTTAAAGGTAACTACATTACCTTCCATGTCGGTTTTCTTCTTGAAAACCCACTTGCACCCTATGGGCTTAATCCCTTCGGGTGGGTTAACCAAGTCCCATACTTGATTTTCGTACATGGAATCCATTTCCGACTTCATGGCCTCAAGCCATTTGTCCCTTTCTGAATTTTTTAGAACATCTTCATAACTGATAGGTTCATCATCGCTTATGAGTAACACGTCGTTCGATTCACTTACGAGAAATCCGTATCTCTCTGGAATATTGCGTGTCCTATCAGACCTATGAAGAGGTGGTGTTGTTTTAGGTTCAACTGATAGCTCATCACTATGAATTATCGGTTACGGGTCTAGACCAGGTGTCTCTGTAATGTCTATTGGAGTTTCTTGAACTTCATCAAGTTCAATGCCACTCCCACTGTTTTCTTGTAAAAGAAATTCTTTTTCTAGAAATACAGCATGCCTTGAAACAAACACCTTTTCCTCCAAGGGATGATAGAATTGGTAACCCTTCGTTTCCTTAGGGTATCCAATAAATAGACATTTATCAGACTTAGCATCCAATTTGTCTGATACAATCCGCTTCACATAAGCAGGACAACCTCATATCTTAAGGTGAGTTAAGTGAGGTTTCTTACTATTCCATGTCTCATATGGAGTAGTAGAGACTACCTTGGTCGGGACTCTGTTTAGCAAGTAAACAGCTGTCTTAAGTGCATAACCCCAAAAGGATTTTGGAAGAGTTGCATGATTCATCATAGACCTAACCATGTCCATTAAGGTTCGGTTACGCCTCTCAGATACACCATTATACTGTGGTGTATACGGCGGAGTCCATTGAGACAATATCCCATTGTCCCTTAGATAATCTTGAAATTCTTGACTCAAGTATTCACCACCCCGATCGGATCGAAGTATTTTAATACTTTTGCCAAGTTGTTTCTCTACTTCATTTCTGAACTCTTTGAATTTCTCAAAAGCTTCAGATTTGTGTTTCATCAAGAACACATACCCGAATCATGAGTGATCATCGATAAAGGTAATGAAGTAGCTATAGCCTCCTTGTGCAAGAGTTGACATTGGTCCACATACATCAGTATGTATTAGATCAAACAATTCTCCCACTGGATTACCCTTTCCGGAAAAGGGTAATTTGGTCATCTTGCCTTTTAAGCAAGATTCGCATGTATCAAATGAACCGGGTTCAAATGATTCCAGAATTCCACATCGGTGCAATTCGGTCATGCGTTTCTTGCTTATATGGCCAAGACGACAGTGTCACGTGTAGGAGTCTATTCGATTATCTATTCGAGCACGTTTGTTGCTAACTTCGATATTGAAAACGTCACTGGATAAATCTAACGTGTAGATGCCATTGCACAAAGTTCCATTCCCATAAAGAACGTCATTTAAAGTTATGTAACAACAATTGTTACTAAAAGTTAAATGATAACCTTTTTCATTCAAACATGAAATAGATACAATGTTCTTTATTAACGAAGGAACGAAATAACAATTATCCAATTCTAAGACACATCCAGTGGGGAGCTTTAGCAAATATGTTTCGATGGCAACAGCAGCAATCTTTGCTCCATTCCCAACTCGCAAATCTGCTTCTCCTTTGAAGAGTCTTCTTCTATTCCATAGCCCCTGTATGTCATTACATATATGTGAGCTACACCCAGTATCAAGTACCCAGGTATTTGAGGAAATAGAGTGATATTCAATAACGAAGATACCTGAAGAGGATGGAGCATCGGATGCCTTCTTCTTCAAGGACTCAAGATAAACCTTGCAGTTTCTTCGCCAGTGACCCTCCTTGCCACAATGATGGCAAGTTCCTTTTGGTTTCTTTTCAGTCTTCTTGGCCTTTTTCTTCTTCCCTTTGCTCTGTTCCTTGGCCTTCCTCTTAGAACCTTTCTTCGAGGAACCAACTAACAGTACCGCCTTTTGATCCGGCTTTACAGAAGGCTCTACAGTCTTCAGCAGGTTGAGCAACTCAGGAATGGTGGTCTCTAGTTTGTTCATCCGATAGTTCATCACAAATTGTGAATAACTCTTGGGCAAACAACTCAGAATTAAGTCAATACTTAGTTCATGATCCATTGCAAAAACCGAGTGTGCTCAGTCGCTCAATGTACCCCAACATCTTAACATAAACTGCGAGGCAGAAGTGCCTTCCTGCATCTTAGTGGTGAAGAGGAGTCTGGAGACTTCGAACCTTTCGGATCTCGCCCTGCTCTTCAAACAACTCATGAAGATGGAAGATGATGGTATAAGCATCCATATGCTCATGCTGCTTTTGCAGCTCAGGTACCATAGAGGCTAGCATGATGCAACTCGCAAGTTCAGAATCGGTCACATGTTTCTGATAGGCCAACAATTGGTCTAGAGTTGCATTCTCTGGAGGATGGGTGGGAAGTTGATCTTCAAGGACATAAGCAAGCTTCTTCTGCCTTAAGGACTATCCTAGGTTTCGTAGCCAGTCCATGTAGTTCGGCCCAGTCAGTTTATTGGTGTCCAAAATGGAACGCAAAGTTTAGAGAAGACATGATCGGAGTGATTATCCTAGAAATACAAATTGAGTTTATGTGAGAAGAATGATTAAAGAATGTATCAACATACATAAATAAAATCCTATTTATTTTTCAATTGAATAACCCTTATTATCAATTCGGGAGATCGTAGGAACATCTCCAAATAGGTTGATATCCAACCATAGATAAGAACAACCATGGCTGTGGCCATCAAGTTTTTCTTAGCTATGAAGGTAGGTAATTATACCGATTACATATCACATATATGTAACTATCACTTTATGCTATCAACTAATTGAATGTTTGCATAAATCATTGGGTTGTTAACTCATTAACAAGTATGTAACATTATACATAGCACCCAACTGCACCTCTCTTTACATCGACCTTGGCTGTGGCACAACAAATCNAGGTAGTCTCTACTACTCCATATGAGACATGGAATAGTAAGAAACCTCACTTAACACACCTTAAGATATGGGGTTGTCCTGCTTATGTGAAGCGGACTGTATCAGACAAATTGGATGCTAAGTCTGATAAATGTCTATTTATTGGATACCCTAAGGAAACGAAGGGTTACCAATTCTATCATCCCTTGGAACAAAAGGTGTTTGTTTCAAGGCATGCTGTATTTCTGGAAAAAGAATTTCTTTTACAAGAAAACAGTGGGAGTGGCATTGAACTTGATGAAGTTCAAGAAACTCCAATAGACATTACAGAGACACCTAGTCTAGACCCACAACCAATAACTCATAATGATGAGCTATCAGTTGAACCTAAAACAACACCACCTCTTCGTAGATCTGATAGGACACGCAATATTCCAGAGAGATACGGATTTCTCATAAGCGAATCGAATGACGTGTTACTCATAAGCGATGACGAACCTATCAGTTATGAAGATGTTCTGAAATGTTCAGAAAGGGACAAATGGCTTGAAGCCATGAAGTCGGAAATGGATTCCATGTACGAAAATCAAGTATGGGACTTGGTTAACCCACCTGAAGGGATTAAACCCATAGGGTGCAAGTGGGTTTTCAAGAAGAAAACCGACATGGAAGGTAATGTTGTTACCTTTAAGGCTAGATTAGTGGCAAAAGGATATCGTCAGAAACAAGGAATTGATTATGACGAAACCTATTCGCCAGTAGCTATGCTTAAATCCATTCGGATGCTCCTAGCCATAGCAGCTCATTATGATTATGAGATATGGCAAATGGATGTGAAAACAACTTTCCTTAATGGAAACCTGCTTGAGGATGTATACATGATACAACCTGAAGGTTTCACATCGGTTGATAAAACCAAAGTATGCAAGCTTCGACGATCCATATATGGACTGAAGCAAGCATCTAGGAGCTGGAACATCCGTTTTGATGAGACAATCAAAGAGTTTGATTTCTCACAAAATCCTGACGAACCTTGTGTGTACAAGAAGGTTAGTGGGAGTGCAGTCGTATTCCTAGTATTATATGTCGATGACATATTACTTATAGGAAATGATATATCAGTCTTACAGACAGTTAAAATTTGATTGTCCAAAACTTTCTCCATGAAAGACCTGGGAGAAGCAACCTATATCCTTGGGATTAAAATCTATAGAGATAGATCAAAACGGTTGCTTGGTCTTTCGCAGTCTACATATATAGACCGAATGCTAAAAGGGTTTAGCATGTCAGAATCCAAGAAAGGTTACCATCCCATCAGGCATGGGATCAACCTTTCAAAGTCTATGTGTCCGCGCACAGAAGACGAGAGGATTTGCATGAATAAGATTCCTTATGCATCCGCGATAGGATCTATCATGTATGTTATGTTATGTACAAGGCCCGATGTATCATATGCTTTGAGTGTCACAAGCAGATACCAGTCGGATCCAAGAAAGGATCATTGGGCGGCTGTTAAGACAATCCTTAAGTACTTAAGAAGAACTAAGGATGTGTTCCTAATATATAGAGAAGGAGATATGGTAATACATGGGTATACAGATGCCAGTTTCCAGACAGATAAGGATGACTCCAAATCTCAGTCTGAATACATATTTATCTTGAATGGAGGCGCAACAAGTTGGAAGAGTTCCAAACAAGACACCGTAGCGGATTCTACCACGGAAGCAGTCTGGATCAAGAAGTTTGTCTCAAAACTTGGTGAGGTTCCAACCATTGATGAAGCAATATACCGGTTTATTACGACAACAATGGAGCTATTGCACAAGCAAAGGAACCAAGGTCTCATCAGCGATCCAAACACGTGCTTCGCCGCTATCATCTGATCAGAGAGATTATAAGTAGGAATGATATACAAATTGAGAAAATTCCCACTGAAAGGAATTTAGCGGATCCTTTAACTAAGGCCTTGCCTCAAAGCAAGTTTGAGGGTCATGTTAGAGCCTGTGGTATTGGATACCGTAGCGATTGACATTAGGCCAAGTGGGAGTTTGTTAGTGATATGAGAGAAGTGTCCTAATGCAATCGCCTTATGATTGTAAACATTCATTTTAATAAATGATAATTCACTATTTGAGTATACATGTTTGTGTATTTGATTGGGATCTTAAACTCATCTACTGAATGTCCGCAATACAATTCACAGCATAAGAGAATTTGTGATGGGATCACAACTAGTGATTATCTCTAAATGTGCAATTGTGAAGTATTGAAAATATCCCTAGTCAATGAATTGATAAAACGAACATTATCAATTCTGTTGAGACTAGCATGGGTTATTCTCTAATCAGCTGATTCTCGCTGGCTGGTGACATTGGGATGTCCGGAGATAAACATGGATGCTAGTTAAGGGAACTAGTTCATTGGAGTGACTAGATGTAAAACTTCATATGGTAATCTATATAGATATGTCAATGAAGTTCTTACTGCAGCTTAAGTGCGATGTTCGTTTGACTTACGGTGTTCAAGTCATCTTGGTCATGGAGACTTATACTTTAACATCTTAAGCAAGCATCTCTAAGGAGGTGTGGACCCAGGATGATTGGGTATAAGCCGAAGTGCCCGAAGATGTTTGAACAGCCTACAAAGGATTCACCACTCCTTGCGAGGAGATGTATACCCAGGCCTATTGTCGGATTGTTACTCAAAGCCTCTGGCCAGAGCATATCATGTTTAGAGTATGAGTCTCTTAAATACATGAGAGTAATTAGAAATCCAAAGGACGAGAAAGACATTACTTGGGCTAGGTGTGACGTAGTCAGCCTAGTGGGGACTGACACAAATAGACCGTGTCCTGAACCAAGTGGGTATAAGATGGTAAAGGGAATGGGGCACGATTCATTAGAGCTGCTGAAGGGTTTCAGAATTACTTCTGAGGTCAAAGCGTTGATCTTTCGATTAATTGGGGGTCATGATGTACTACTAGGTGCCACTCATGATCGTTCTATAATTAGTTGATTATAGACGGCCAACATAAATCGAAAGCCTATTTAGTCACACGCACTACGAGTAATCCGAGGGATTTAAAACGAGTTGAAAATTGGATTTTCCGATCAAGAGAAATAAGTCGAATCTGAATTAATCAGAGGCGCAACGAAAACTTAAAATGGCTAAGTCTTTTGAAGGCTTATCGGGCGAATTAAATGAGTTTAATTCGCGATCGGTTCGGTTTGGTTTGGCCGGCCAAAGAGGGTGCTAAATCCCTTTGGTTTGGCCGGCCACAACAAGGGGAAGAAACCAATTTATTTGGTTTAATTAATAAAATAAATCTAGCGCGATTTATTTTATAAATTATGGATAAATAAATTTTTGTAGAGAAATTTATATAAATAAATTTATAGAAATTTATTCTTTTATGGAAATTAAAATGATCCATGGAATGATTTATTTTAATTTTATAAAATCAATTATGAATTGATTTTTTCATAAAAAGAAAGTTTATAAATTTCTTGTAAAATTTATTCCATAATTAAAGGAGAGATGAATTTGTTTTATTATAAAGTTAGTTATAATAAAACTTGGTTTAAACGGAATAATTCATAAGAGAATTTATAAGATAAATTTCTTATGAAAACTAATTCCGTTAATTCCGTTAAAAGAGAGACTTGGCAAGGGAGAGGCTACTATATAAAGGAACCAAAGGCAAGCCTTGAATTCCAATCAATAGAGTAATCAAGAGATTAATTCTCTCCCTCTCTCTCTCTTATTCTCTTCTCCTTCTCCTTCCCTCCTAGGGCCGGCGCCCCTTGCCACTCTTAGGGCCGGCGCCCCTTGTACAACCTAGGGCCGGCGCAACCTCACCCTTCCAAGGGTTGGCGTGAGCAAGGATCACCAAGAAGGAGCCAAACAAGAAGAAGAAGAAGCGGATCGCAACTCCTCTCTTCCCGGAATTTAGATTCCGTTTCTTGTTGGTTAGTTTCCATTCTTTTCTCTTGTTCTTCTAGTTGTGCCTTTAGAGAATCTAGTAGTTCTCGTCGGCACAAAACTCGTGACTTTGCGAAGTCATCCCGAAGAGAACTCGGCGTGGACGCAAATAGAGGCGAAGCTTCCAAGGGACGCTACGGTTGGATCTCGTCCCTTTTCTTCGAGTTACGCGAGGTACAAAGTAAATTAGTTTACTTTTCCGCAATGTTTTAATTTATGATTACGTCCACACATCATAAGGTCGCATGCTAGATACGTGGTTAAAATAATTTATGAAATTATTTTATGCTAATTCTTCCGCTGCACGTAAAATTTTAAAATATTACGAACCCGTATCCATGTCAACATGCACCCGGTCCCAACAGTGGTATCAGAGCCGGTTAGTGTTCGACATAATCATATAATTGTTTTGCAGAAAACTTTGTCATAATCTCAATTTTGGAAAAAATTTTTAATTATGGAAACTTTCCAATTATAATAAATTTTAGATTTAGGAATTTCTACGTTTGGAAATCCTCATGAAATTTCGCAAACTTTTGAAATATCCTAGTTCCAAAAATTTTATAATAATTGTGAAAACTTCCCATCTTTGGAAACTTTCCAATTTTGGAAATTTTCTATTTTAGAAATTTTCCAACTTTGGAAATATGTAAGTTTTCTTTGTACCAGAAACTTACAATTATTCTGAAAACCTATTATGAAATCTCGCAATTTTGGGCACTTTCTTTTAGGAAAGTCTAGACAAATTTATGGACAATTAATTGACAATTAAATTTGAATTGGGTTTTAAATTGACAACAAAATTTTTTATTTTGGATTGAGCCTCGGGGAGCCGTCCAATTTAAAGTTAGTTGTTGTAATTTAATTTCCCAATTTTAAATGAAATTGTCATGTTTAATTTGGTTGCGCTTCCGAAGCGGACCAAATTGGATTTACGACAAATTACTTTTCTTTGGGTATCTGAGCCTCGGGGAGCCACCCTTAGAAAACGATTTGTTGTAATTAATTAAATCCATGAATAAAATATGATTTAAGAGGTGATGCTCTTACATATTGTTGTCTCCAAAATTAATTAGGAAATGGTTTCCTATAGAGTTTTCTTAAAAGAGATTTTCATGAAAATAATATGTCGTTGAATTAATGGAATTGTCTCTTAATTTAATAAGATTTGATTTAGAGAAATCAAAATCTTAAACATATTATTTCCGAAATTGATTATGACAATTTAGGAAATTGTTTCCCAAAATTCCTTTAATAAAGTATGAAATTAGAATTAGGAAATCCGGTTCCTAATTCAATTAATGAGACTTGATAAATTAAGTCACATACATACTTTATTAAGGAAATCATTAGTTATGACATAATGTCATGAATGTGCTTAGAAAAGAAAGGATGAGACCCAAAACCCCTTACAAAATATTAAGGCAAACACCTTCCATTAATATGGTTAGAATCGGAGTTTTGTTTCTCGTTTGGGTTGATGGACACATCCATGCCCGGCTTGAACCTCAACATGTTCAAACCATGGAATTAGTTTATGAATAATATAGTTGGAGTCAGAGGTCAATCCTTAGTTTTGGTTGTTGGACACATCCAAGCCTGACTAAACGGTTGAATGAGCTCCAACCATATTAAAACTATTTCTTGATTAATGGGTCAGCCTTAAGCTTGGAGCATCGATTTGTTGTGCCACAGCCAAGGTCGATGTAAAGAGAGGTGCAGTTGGGTGCTATGTATAATGTTGCATACTTGTTAATGAGTTAACAACCCAATGATTTATGCAAATATTCAATTAGTTGATAGCATAAAGTGATAGTTACATATATGTGATATGTAATTGGTATAATTACCTACCTTCATAGCTAAGAATAACTTAATGGCCACAGCCATGGTGGTTCTTATCTATGGTTGGATATCAACCTATTTGGAGATGTTCCTACGATCTCCCGAATTGACAAAAAGGGTTATTCAATTTGAAAAATAAATAGGATTTTTTAATTAATGTATATTGATACATTCTTTAATCATTCTTCTCACATAAACTCAATTTGTATTTCTAGGTTAATCACTCGATCATGTCTTCTCTAAACTTGCGTTCCATTTTGGACACCAATAAACTGACCGGGCCGAACTTCATGGACTGGCTTCGAAACCTGAGGATAGTCCTCAAGGCAGAGAAGCTTGCCTATGTCCTTGAAGATCAACTTCCCAACCATCCTCCAGAAGGTGCAACTCCAGACCAGCTAGTGGCCTATCAGAAACATGTGACCGATTCTGAACTTGCGAGTTGCATCATGCTAGCCTCTATGGTACCTGAGCTGCAAAAGCAGCATGAGCATATGGATGCTTATACCATCATCTTCCATCTTCATGAGTTGTTTGAAGAGCAGGCGAGATCCGAAAGGTTTGAAGTCTCCAGACTCCTCTTCACCACTAAGATGCAGGAAGGCACTTCTGCCTCGCAATTTGTGTTAAAGACGTTGGGGTACATTAAGCGACTGAGCACACTCGGATTTGCAATGGATCATGAACTAAGTATTGACTTAATTCTGAATTATTTGCCCAAAAGTTATTCACAATTTGTGATGAACTATCGGATGAACAAACTAGAGACCACCATTCCTGAGTTGCTCAACCTGCTGAAGACTGTAGAGCCTTCTGTAAAGCCGGATCAAAAGGCGGTACTGTTAGTTGGTTCCTCAAAGAAAGGTTCTAAGAGGAAGGCCAAAGAACAGAATAAAGGGAAGAAGAAAAAGGCCAAAAAGACTGAAAAGAAACCAAAAGGAACTTGCCATCATTGTGGCAAGGAAGGTCACTGGCGAAGAAACTGCAAAGTTTATCTTGAGTCCTTGAAGAAGAAGGCATCCGATGCCCCATCCTCTTCAGGTATCTTCTGAAATTGGCCAAAAACTGATAAATCCGAGTATCAGTCAACTGCCCTGGGGGGCAGTCGACTGGTCAGGGCTGGTGTGGGTATCCAGCAGCTGACTCGTGTCCGAATGATGAAAAACAAGTGTATGGGGGTCTAGTACATTGTGTTTAGGATCATTGGGGATTAAAAGAACCGATAATCGGGATATTATTGGGGCTTTTTGATGTGTGGCAAAGGGGGAGAAGTGTTGGGTTTAAGTGGGAAACCAAACACACCTTTGCTAGAAACCCTAGTCTTAGGGGGAGCTGAGTTTAAGGGGGAGCATGGTTGCTCTATTCTTGGCGTAAGGGGGACCTTGGAGAGGTTCTTAAAAAACCTTTGTAAGTCCAGTGTAGGGGGAGCTTAGGAGAAGCTTCAAAAAGCCCGTTTTAGTGAAAAGTCATAGCTTGGAAGGCTAGGTGTGTAAAAATTCCTAACTTGGAGGGTTAGGTATGGGATGCCTTGGGATAGGATCCATTTTTGCATTGCATATGCATTGTTTTTGCTATTGACTACTATTTTGCTTTCCCTAACTTAAACATATTGCTAAACATCAAAAGGGGGGAGATTGTTGAGGCAATCTGTGGTTCGGAGTGACCAAGTGTTTTGATATTTGGGCAAAGGGTTTAAGTTAGGATTCCATTGTGTTCTCATATGTGTATGTTGAGTGTGCAGGATGTACAGGTTACATATATGGACTTGACTGGATGACCTCAGTATGGTGAAGGGTGGCATGGAGACAAGATAGAGGCTTGTGTGTGCACCCGAGGGACTTTGGAGAGCAGGGACTATGAGATGATGAGCGTGGACTTCGAGGCATGCATGAAGGATGGCATGGAGGCAAGCTGGAGGCTTGCGTGCATCCGAGGGACGGGAGTCGAAGATGAAGAGGGTGCGAAGGCAATAGTCGAGGCTGCGGATGAGGAGTCAGTCGAGTCGTGAGCGTACGAGTGCTGTGTGATTGTACTCGGGAAATCCTAGGGTTCGAGTGCGGAGTGGAATGTACTCGGGAAAGGTAACCTTAGGTAGGTGAGTAGACCAGTCAACTGGCCTGGGGGCAGTCGACTGATGAAACTCACAGAAGGGTTTTAGCTGGGAACCAGTCGACTGCTCTGGGAGCAGCCGACTGGTAGGTGGCTGGAGAGTTGGCTGAAATTCGAACGTTGGGAGTTGCAACGGTCAAATTTCAGTAGCACCAATCGACTGCCCTGGGAGTAGTCGACTGGTGGCGAGGGTTTCAGTCTGAGTCCTATTTAAAGAGGACATCGTGGTGGCTGGGATTCTTGACAAATCTTATCTTGGTTAAAGGCAAGATAGTAGTCTTTGTGCTCAAAGGTTTGCTTGGTGCTGTGGTAAGGTTTCTCCACCCACAAGGAGCTACAAGTGCTAGCCGGAGGTTATTCGGGGACTGATCCACCGACGGATTCTTGGATTAGTCACCCGTCCAGGGTGGATACCAAGTAAATCGGTTTATTAGCATTGTTTTACATTGTTAGTTTTGTTTTTATTATATATTTCGCTGCGCAAACTAACCATGTAGGAAGAACGAACTGAAGAATCGCTATTCACCCCCCTCTAGCATACCGGAAACGATCCTACAAGGTCCACATCCAATAATCTGATACTCAATAATCTTAAGTTAGATCACTTTATATGAGTTTGATTTGTATTCATATGTACAACTTACAATTAAGTCAGCCAATTAGAGATAATAATCAACAATCTCCCACTTTGATTATTTGTGAGTTGTATATGAACTATTAGTAACACTGCAGTTAATATCAAACTTTATGGGTATAGAATACTTCTGTAAATAATTTGGTCCATTAACATCATTAGTATAGGACTAAAGAGGTCATAACTACTCTATATGATCGTAATAAGTTTCAATAGTAATTATAATACCAATGTCATTAATGACATAAATCAAGATGTGGATGTATAGAGTAGAAATTACATAAAATGTGATCCGTACATACCAATTTTCAACTAGTCCAAAGTGACCCAAAAAGGGTCTGATCATATTTTCAAATACCTTACACTAAACTGCAATATCAAACCATAATCCAAACCTTATGATTCCAAAAAAATCTATATTATATTTATAACACCAAATACTAAACAGCAGCAGTAAATCAATGATATCATATTCTGAATGTCTAACAAACAAATAAAAATCCCATGAATTTTTTAAACTTCAAGTACGTACAATAATCAAAACAAAAATATTTGTCTTTATTATCAATTATAGAATAATAAAATAAATACAGATTCCCACTAGGTGAGTTCTTTTTCCATAAGAACTTTCCCATAACATGCGCATGAAACACGTTAGGTATCAATCCTTTGGTGAGTGGATCAGCCAACATGGAATCTATGTTGATGTGATTTATCATGATCTGATGGCTCTGAACTCTTTCTTTAACCGCTAGAAACTTGATATCAATGTGCTTAAACTTCGACAAACTATGATTGTTCTTGGCATAAAGTTATGCGACTTTATTATTATAATAAATTCTCAGTGGCCTATCAATGTCATCAATAATCTATAATGTTATGATGAAATTTCTAGCCAAATCCCATGATCGAATGCTTCATATCATGCTACCAACTCTGCCTCCATAATAGAAGTGGCTACTAGTGTTTGCATGATGCTCTTCCAAGATGTAGCCCCTCCAGCAAGCATGAAAAGATAGCCTGAAATGGATCTTCTTCTATCAAACATTCAGCAAAATCAGAGTCTGAATAACTAATCACCTCTAGGTGATTTGACCACCGATACGTGAGCATATGCCCTTTAGTTCTTTGTAAAAACTACATCACTCTCTTTTCAATATGATGGTCCTAGGTTACTAACATTTCTGCCAAACATCCCCACTATAAATGTTATATCTGGTCAAATATAAACTTGTGCATACATGAAACTTGCCACAACTGACACATATAGGAATTGTTCCGTCTCCTTTATTTCAAGTTCAAGACGTGAACACTGCGGCAAGCTAAACTTATCACTTCTTGACACAGGGGTGTCACCAGGTGTATAGTTCTGTATGTCATATCTTATAAGTACCTTATTAATATAAGTCTGTTGTGAATGTCCAAGAATGCCTCTTAAACGATCATGATAGATCTGTATGCCTAAAATAAAGGATGATTCACCAAGTTCTTTTATTTCAAATTTATCAAATAGAAATCACTTGTTTTCATGCAGTAGGCCTTTTATTATTGCTCATAAGCAATATATTATCCACGTACAGAACAAGTATAATAAACTTGCTCCCATTGAACTCGACATATATGCATTGATTAATGGGATCACCTTAAAACCATATGAGATAAGCACTTGATCAAATTTCTAGTATCATTGATGGGATACCTGTTTTAAACCACAAATGGATTTTTTTTAATATACATACTAGGTACTTTGAGTCTTTAGACTCAAAGTTTTCTGGTTGCACCATATATATAGACTCTTCTATATCTCCAATGAAGAACACAATTTTTATGTCTATTTGATGTAGCTCCAAATCAAAATGTTATAAATGTCATGATTACCCTAAGGGAGTCTTTCGTCAACATAGGTGAGAAAATTTGTTAAATCCGACACTTTTAACTCGGTCAAGAAAATTTTTCGGAGAAGAGTTAGGGTTTTTCGAGACCCATAAACTGAAGTTAAGGGGGTCTGATTTTGGAGGACCAAACTAAGGAGGGGTTTAAACGCATATACATCTGAATTTGGGGGATTGTTAGCTCAGAATTTGGAAAATTAGGGTTGAGGACCTAATTTAGGGAAAGGCAGGGGCTAAGTTGCATATTTCCACTCTTTAAGAGCTTTCCCTTCTCCACATTATAGCCAGTTCCCTCAAATCCTGTCGACAAGCGGAGAGGGTTCTCCTCAGATGACTAGGTCAGGTCAAGATGACTTGAGTTGCGGTAGTGTGTGGGTCGGGGTCGGGTTCAAAGACTAACAAGAACAAAGTGACTCGGGGTCGGACTAAAGGGGGAACACAAGAGATGGGGCAGCAAATTCCAGTGGCAGCGATCCCTCACTTTGAAGCACCAAGGGGCTATATATGGAAGGAGGCCCCTGTCTTGTCAAGTCTGTCTTGTCTCATTAATAACTGACCAGCTGACAGACTGATCTTCTGATAGCCTTATTACCGTGTGAGTCTGTCACAGCCGCCTAGATGTCAATCCATGGTGTCATTTTGATCCTTATTAATGTCTGATGCTCTGACAAGTCATGATTATGACAGGTGTCTTTTCCTTGGCTTTTCTTACTAGGCGCGATGACTGACTCCATAAGGATTGGTCGGGAAGGTCGACGGGGCGGTCGGTCAACCGGTCGAGGTTGGTAGGTCAGCCGAGAATGTTGGTGGATCAGTCGGTCAGGTCAGCGGGTCGCCGGTCGGCGGGTCGACCGGTCGGGTCGACGGGTCGGCCGGTCGGGGTCGGCAGGTCAACCGGGAATGTTGGCGGATCGGCCGGTCGGGTCGGTGGGTAACCGATCGACGGGTCGGCCGGTCGGGGTCGGCAAGTCGGCCGGTCGGGGTCGGTAGGTCGGCCGGGAATGTTGGCGGATCGGCCGGTCGGGTCGGCGGGTAGCCGGTCGACGGGTCGGCCGGTCGTCCGGTCGGGGTCGACCAGTCGGTGTTGGCGAGTGACCGATCGGTGTCAGCCGGTCAGGGTCGACCGGTCGGCCGGTCGGGGCCGACAGGCCAACCGGTCAACGGGTTGGCCGTTTGTTGCGAAGAGCAGCCGATTGTCCCTTAGCCACATAGAGCGACAAATCCCATTAATTATCTTTGCCTAACTCCAGCTTAGCTTGCCAATTTGGTCTTTTTTAGGGGGTCCTACTATATCTCCCCGGATCAATGATGAAGTGACTTGAATTGGAATTCTAATAGCATTGTTAAATGGATTCTGTTCGGCTTAGGATTCATCTGGAATATGTACAATAGGTTGGATCTGTTATAGTCTTTGTTTCCACCGTGTGTCCCTGAATTTATTAGGTTGATTCCACAGTCTATGGTTTAGATCAGTGGTAGGTTGGGATTGTTTTGAATTAGGAGGAATCATGTCCTATCAAAATGAAGGATTTGGGTGAGCTATTCTCCTTGGGAAGTTGTTTTCTGCTCTGGGATGTTAGGATCAGTGTATCACAAACTTGAGGTTAGGAAATGTGATCTAGATGGAAATGTTTGCTCATAGATCTTTGACCTTCCTGCTGTGAGGTTAATTTTTTGGATCGCATCTGAACTTGTAGCTCTGTATTGGATTGTTATGCGGCTGTGTACTCTGGTAAATTTTGTTCTGATCATGGAGTGTTTGCACTATTGATTGAGTCCAGAGCTATGGGAAGGGTTGATTAATTTTGTTCCTCTTAGATCTTATGATTTTGTATAGTATATTCTAGAACAATTGGAATTGGTTTAGTCTTCTTTGGAAACTAAGCTAGTCTAAATACAAGGAATTGATTAATAATTAATAATTAATCATTAATCATTTAATTGTGGAGTTAATTAAATGATTTCGATGTTAGGATTAAACCTAATGTGAACCTAATCTTAATTATGAGGGATAATTAGGAATCTTTCATTTAATTAGAAGTAATTAAATGGAAAGGGAATGATTAGGTTAACCCTGATGTGGTTTAGGGATTTATTAGCTAGTTACCATTTCTATGTGATAGCTATTAAAATATCTCCTTTGATATAGGGACTTGATTTGGATTTATTGTTGCTGATTATTGGTGAGTGGTTCTCTTCGCATACGGATTCTTCCATTTGGAGGCGGGTACCTCTTGCTTGTTTCTTTAGGTCCACTTATCTTTATGTATGACTATTTATTTATGTGCAGTAGGTTTTATTTATCTTAAATCTGCTACCGTTTGTTATCCTGCTTGATACTTGTAGCTTGATCTTGGATATGATCTGATTTCCTTATATACAATCTCGTTTAATTGTTAGCTGATTCTGTATACCATTTGTGTGAGCATGCGTACTTAGATATAGAACATGCCACTGTGTGTTTGCATTTGATTGATTCTAGTTATACTTGCATGTGTATCTAGACTCGACCCCGGGCCGAGTCCAGCCCGGACCCGGCCCGGGTCAACGGGCCGGTTGGCCCATTGACCCGGTTCGCCGGGCCGAACCGGAACCGGCCCGGCAGGATGCCGGGCCGGTTCCGGTTCCAGGCCTCCGGAATCGTGAACCGGCGGTTAACCGCCGGTTCCAACGGCACTGAACCGCCGGTTCAGTGCCGTTGGGCAGTTTTTTGATTTTTTTTTTGGACGGATGAGATTATTTGACCGTTTTTTGATCAATGGCTATGATTTAGTGACCGTTATGATCCAAACTCTATAAATAGGGAGCTCATTTCATCATTTTCACTCACAAAACAACTTCTCTTCTCTCAATCTCTCATTCTCAACTCTCTAACTCTCAACTTCTCTCCGCGTTCTTCATCGACGATAATGGAAGGAGGTCACGGAGCTTCATCATCTCGATCTCGGAGGGGAAAAGAAATTGCATACGAGGATCCCAACCTTCAAATTCAATCTACCGATGATGAGACCGAGGCTCAGCCCCAACGCCCTCCGATCCCCGAAACGCAAGGAAGTACCGATGCGATTACTTCTAAGGTTCGGGATAATCCTCCTTTAAAATCGTCTATTTTCACTAAACATTTTGAGAAGGTCACACTTCCGTCGGGAGAAATGCGTACAAAATGCAAGCATTGTAATGCTTCCTACAAATTCCAAGCCGGCGGCGGCTATGGGTCGTTGAAACGACATGTAGAAACGAAGCACTCGACGGAATATGGGCTTGACCGCTCTCAAACACAATTATCTAAATTTTCTAGCGGTAGTAGTACTGATTCTGGTTTATTTTTATATTCAGATAATAAATTAAGAGAATCATTAGCTAAATTTGTTTCCGTAGAACATCTTTCTTTTAGTTTTGGATCTAAATGCACATTTGAAGATTTTTGTAAAGAATCTCTTAATCCTGCTGCTAAACGTGTACCTATGACTACACTAACTCGTACAATTAAAAGATTAGTAAAACAAGGAAAAAAGAATTTAATTGAAGAATTTAGTAAATTAAATAATAAAGTTTCTTTATGTTCCGATATTTGGAGTGATCATTGGCAAACTCATTCTTATATGGGTATAACATGTCATTGGATTGATAACTCTTGGATTCTTCAAAAAAGATTATTAGCTTATAGAGTTTTTGATGAATTACACACTGCTCATAACATTGCACACTTATTACACATAATTTTAGAAGAATATGGATTGACTCATCAAATATTTTCAATATCATTAGACAATGCTAGTTCTAATACCGCTTCAATAGATGAATTAAAATTTATTTGTCAACCTGTCATTGGTGGTTTATTTTTTCATATTCGTTGTGTATGCTATATTTTAAATTTATGTGTTCAAGATGGATCCGTCGAACCGGCGGTTCCGAACCGTCGAACCGTCGGTTCCGAACCGTGGTCGGGTCTATGTGTATCTAGATGTATGATGATTAGGTTATGATACATGTGTTTGACCTGTGCATGTTACGTTAAGTTATGTATTGATAACCTGGTAGGGGTTGCATGTGTTAGAGTCATGCACCATCCCTGTATTGTTGCATGTCGGCGATTAACGACTCCCTTGATAGATCGCGTGCGTTGCTAGAAGGGGGGTGAATAGCAACTTTTTCGTCGTTTTCTCTACACAGAGGTTAGCACAATACAAACAAAAATATATAAAGAACAAGAAAGCAATGCTAACATAGGAATTTTACTTGGTATCCACCCGAAAGGTGACTAATCCAAGGATCCACGCGGTTGCACACTCTCCACTATGAAAACCTTCTTCAAAGGTGGAGAAGCCTTTACAAACGTCGTCTTCTTCCTCTTTACAAGTTGCGATGAAGAACGAGAGGAAGATCATATCAATCGGGACACGAGCCAAGTCGTGCCAAAAAGTCCCCCTTTTATAAGAGAACAGAACAACTTCGTAAGCTGTCCAGCCCCGCACCAGTCGACTGCCCCTGGGGCAGTCGACTGGTCTAGCTTTAAATGCTAGCCAACGGCTAGTTTTGGGGTTGACCAGTCGACTGCTCCTGGGGCAGTCGACTGGTCCGAGGCTGAAAACTCTCTGTGAGTTTTGGCAGTCGACTGGCTTCCTACCAGTCGACTGCCCAGCCTCTACTCTCAATTACATTCACTCCGAACACTCTCCTTCACGTATGCCTTCAGGTATCCTCCCTTGGCTTGCCCCTTGAAGTCTTCTTCCTCTGGCTATCGTCCCTCGGATGCACACACAAGCCTTCCCTTGGCTTGCCTCCATGTCACACTTTACGTGTGCCCTTGAAGTTCACTTCCTGGCTTGCCCTTGGAGTTCTCCTCCCTCGGCTCTCGTCCCTCGGATATGTTCACCATGTGTGATTCTCTAAGTCCTGCAAACTCAATCACACATATCAAATACAACACAACATCTTAACCTTAAGCATATTGGCACACACACATCAAAACCATGATCTTCTCGATCATTCTTGGGCAGATTGCCTTAACATCCCTTGTGGTTGAGCCTATCGTCTTCCGGTACATGATATGCACACATGACCACTCATGGGTTAGTGGATACCGTTAGGTGTATGCATTTGCTCTATACTACTCCGCTCGACCACTCATGGGTAGTGGTTTCGGAGCGTGGTAGCAGGCAGAGATCCCTCCTCTTCCCATAGACCAGAGGAGATGAGAGAGATATCTCCCTTATATGTACATGGGTGGAGCGCGAGCTCCACCAGCATCCTATCCACTCGGTCACAGTCCTACCCACTCGGCCGACGCATATAGCATGCCTCGATGGCTGAACTGACGTCAGGGGTGACCATGTTATTGCATCATGTGCATATGATGCATTATGCATTTGATTGTGATTGTTGCATTTGTTTGACATGCACATACAAAATATATATGTGTGGTTTGATGACCTTGCACTTGTTCGTATGATACGAGCTTTTTTATGATCAAGATAGGCTGATTTCTAGTATGTACGTTCATTTGGTATTTTTAGTTATGCATATTCTGATATTTCTGTTGAGACTGTATCCTGTTGTTTCTGTATAGCTTATTCAGCCATTTATTCTATCATACATATTTTTCTCTATACATGCAGAGTCCACTTGGATTTACCACCCGTCAAAATGATTTTGTTTTCAAAATGATAGGTCGCTAGGGGGAAGCCCAGTTGCCAGTCCCAGGTCCCTACGACTCCATTGATGTGTGCTTCCGCATATTTTATTTTCCTTTTATAGCATACTCTTTGGTTTGTATTCATTTTTATGTCGTGGACTTGTATTGTGATTCATTTGTTGCGATATTGTATTTTTGAGTCCTCTGTTGGACTTTGTGGTTGTTGTTTTGTTGCGCGCCTGTCCCGAGGGCAGCTCAGGTGAGTTTTATAGTTTATTTGCTGAGATGCACTTATTATTCCTTATTATATTTCCTGTTTTGAGGCCTGAGGCCACTATTATACTGCGTGTGTTGTATGTGTGTCTAAATTGTCCGCTAGACAGGTGAAATGTTGCCCGATTTTATATTGGATTAGCAGCTTCGTTGGTCTCGAGCGTGACAAAATCTCATTGTAATCAATGTCTTCCTTCTAAGTGAATCCCTTGACAACAAGACAAGCCTTATACTTTTCGATATTTCCCCTTGAATCCTGCTTGGTTTTAAATATCCATTTACAACCAACGAGTTTCAAACCTTTAGGCAATTCAACAAGATCCCAAATGTCATTGTCTGTCATAGATTTCAATTCTTCTTGCATGACGTTAATCTACCTTTCAGGGTTAGAGCATTGTTTGACTTCTTTGAAAGATGTAGAATCATTTTTCAACCCTATGTCAAAATCATGCTCTTGGAGATCAATATAATCATGAGAATTCGTGATGCTCCGTTCCTTTGGGTATCATCTTAAATGCACTTATGTTTGAGGTGGTTGTGGTACTTGCTCATCAATATGAGACAATACCTGAATATCAGTGATTGACTCTTTCAATTACATTGGAGATGTTATGAGAATATCTTGGTTCACTACACTTACTGGATGTGCAATATCCATAATGTGTGGTATAGTAACCTTACTACTTCTGATCGCACTAGTAATGACCATAAAAGAATTGCTAATGCTTGTCTCAAAAGATACTTCCCTGATTTTATCACTCTCACTGCCCTCAATAAATTTGATATTTTTCGTTTTGAAGAAGGATTTATTAGAGAGATCATAAAATTTATACACGTTGTTTTATTAGAGTAACCTACAAAATTACAACAAACTGTTCTTGAGTCTAGTTTCTTTTCGTTAGGCTTGTAAGGCCTAGCCTCAGGTAGACAACCCCAGATGTGTAAATGTCTAATGCTAGGATTTCTATCCATCCATATCTCGAATGAGATTTTAGTTGCTATCTTACTAAGTAGTTTATTGAGTAGGTAAACTGTAGTTTTGAGTGTCTCACCCCATAAAGACTTCGGTAGAGAAATGAAGGTCATTATACTTCTCATTGTGTCTTTTAGGGTTTGATTGCGACGCTCAGCTACACTATTCTAACTGGGTGTACTAGTCATAGTATACGAGGCACAATTCCACAACAAGGTAGTTCACAAAAGGTTCTAGACTTTATTCACATGATCCTTCATATCGACTATAATATTCTCCTCCACGGTTGGATCAGATGACTTTAATTTTCTTATCTACTTGAAGTTCAACTTTGACTTTGAAAATTTTAAACATGTCCAAAGATTGTGACTTCTCATAAATAAGGTACAGATAGTCTAATCTGGAATAGTAGTTTACGAAGCTAATAAAATATATGTGCTCATTCAAAGATGCCTTAGAGAATGATTCACAAATGTTCATATGTATTATCTATAAAACATTAGTACAACAACTAGCCCCCTTATGCCTTTTGTTAATGGTCTTCCCCTTAACACACTCTATGCAGACATCAAACTCTGACATGTCAAGAGAATCGAGAATTCTATATGGCATTAACCTTTCTAGGCATTGTTTGGATATGTCCTAAACGTCTATGCCACAACATAGAAGAATTCTCATTTGTCAATTTACGTTTCGTACATATACTATGCATTATTACTTTATCAATCGTAGGAGTAAAGGTGTTAAATTTATAAAGCTTATCAACTAAGGATCATTTCCAATCAAAATTGAATTAAAGAAAATACTAAACATTCCATTTTCAAATGAACAAGAATAATCTGATTTGTTCATACAAGAAATCGAAATTAAGTTCTGTTTGAAAGATGGTACAATAAAAGTATTTTCTAAATTCAAATAGATATCAATTCCTAAATAAAACCTAAAAACATCAATAGACTCGACTATAACATTCTTCCCATTCCCCGTATAGATTTATCTTTCACCATCAAGTAGAAGTTAGCTCCTGAGACAACCATGTATAATAACACTTATATGAGTAGTAGCATCGATATCTATCCACTAAGTGTTAGTGGATACAATAACTAAATTGACTTTTAAAGTAATAAAGTTGAGAAGTTTACCTTTCTTTACACATCAGTTGGAGTATTTGAGACAATCCTTCTTTATATGGCCTTTGTTCTTACAAAAGAAACAAGTGAATTCCTTATCCTACTTCTTGTGCTGCTTATGGCCATTATCTCCAGAATTTGTAGTTTATTTTTCTTTTCCTTTGTTATTAATCCTCTTTTACTCCTTGCTCATACTTTGAGAACCAGATGCCAAGCGAGTATTCTCAGATGTCTCAATTTCCAATCGCCCTTCCTCTTGGACGCATTGAGCAATGAGCTTATTTAATGTTCACTTTTTCATTGGAGTATTATACAATATCTTAAAAGGAGTGAATCGTGCAGGTAGAGGCATCAAGACAAAATATACTAACATACTCTCAAACATATTATGTTTTAGTGCTTGTAGACTTGTCGCTATATTGGACATCATCATAATATATCCCTTATGTTTCCATTACTACTATACCACATGGTTACCAACTTCGTAAAATGTCTATCAGCTGGTCCAGAAAATTCCTAGCTTCTCCTTCCTCTGTTATTGAGCCATTTATTAGTGTCAGTATGAAAAGTTTCATGATGCTTAGACTCATGTGATTTGATTTCTTCCACAGTTGAAATTTAACCCTCTGGTTTATAGTGCTAGCACTAGTCTGAGGTGCGGGGTGATCATTCATTAATACATAGTCTAAGTCCATGCAACCTAAGACTACAATCATGTATTCTTTTCATTTAGCTAAATTCAAATCAGTTAATGTTGGGATGTTATTAATATTGACAGTTACAGATTGCAATGAAATTAAAGAGAGAAATTTATTTAAACTCACAATTTCACCAAAGCCAAGAACATGTATAAGTGCAAGTAATAAAATACAAGATTATGCAAATAAAAAAATATAATTTTAAATACATATGAATATGTATAAGTGCAAGTAATAAAACACAAGATTATGCAAATAAAAAAATATAATTTTAAATACATATGAATGAGCTCCTTATAAGATACCAAATGTAATATTGAATTTTAATTTGTGAACTAAAATATAATTTATTAGTAGTACTCTTTGATATTACTCAAAACTTTAATTGTCACATAATATGTCTTTCTTTTAACTGACCCATTATACATATAATATAATACTTTATATGAGTTATATAATACGTCTATCTTGTGCATGCTCCTCATATGATACTTTATATGTGTTCATAGCTTACAATAACTTGAATTTATCATGCAATATATCTTGCTTTGACTAACATATTTTGTGCATGATCACAACAAAATAAATTTTATTCAACAGTTATAAACTACCTTGAACAAATATCTGACATATCAACACAAAATGCACTAAACCTACCTATAATATTTTTTTTTGCCAACATAATAGTTTAACTTAGTACCACGTTATATAGATAGACTCAAGAAAAATTAAAAACTTTAACTGAATAAATAATTACTTAATCATCTTTAATAGTATAAATTAAGCTCATGAATCAATTGATACAGTATAAATAATTGAATTTAACGTAATCGATTACCTAATCGATTCAAAAGCCGGTCTATTTCGGAATCATCAATCAATGGCTTTAATTGATAAAAAAACAAATAAAAAATAAAAAACAAAACCCTTCCTTCATTTTAGGTGGGACCCACTTTTAAAGAAGTTTTTTTCAACGTGCGGGATGTCTTAATCGATTAAAAAACGCTTTAATCGATTAAAAATAAGAATGATCATGTACGTATAATGTGATGTCTTAATCGACCAAAAACATCTTAATCGACTTAAAGAGCTCATCCTTAAGCGAAAACTAACGATTAAGGATGAATTATATAGTTATTAGCTAAAATATAATTTTTCAATCGATTAACCACCTTAAAGTTACGATAAGATCAATTACCAATTGATTAAAAAGCTTTATCAATGAATTTGTTTTTTCTTGGGCTGAGCCAATTAACTATATAATTCATCCTTAAGCGAAAACTAAACCGCCTAAAACCTCGATTCCGAGAGAAAGCAGAATTGGAAGACGGAAACAAAGGCTATTGTATGGGGAAAACCCGCCAACTACAGTTACGTACAAAGCCATGCAACCATGTTATGTTAATGGAGGCGGAGCAGTCGTTTTTCCACCAACGGGCGAAGTGTGTGTAAGCAAATAATTCGGACATGGAGTCGCCACGCACGATCCTTCTTCCGCAAGTTTCTCGCACGATCCTTCTTCCGCAAGCTTCTCGCACGTCATTGTTTTTTAGCAGTGTTAATCCTTTCCTATTTTTATGCTATGAGTTATCCCTATTTTATTGGTTTTAAGTTTATCACTTAAGTTGTATTTAAAGGGTTCGAAGGCTGTGGGAAATAACAACACAGAAAAAGTTTTCCTCATCGCATGCAGTAACATTCTGTGCACTCGTTTTTTTTTTCTCGCTTATAACAGTGCTTGCGATTTTGTCTCTTGCTACTGTGCATCATTCTTGTTTCTGAGCCGATCGCTTCTTCATCTTGTCTTATTTTTTTTGCATCCGGTTGCTACTCATCGATTCTGTGCCAACACTTGGTATCAGAGCCTTGGTAGTATAAGACATCCAAGAATCTACGATTCTATAAAAATGTCGAGCATCCCAGTAAAGGAGAACGGCGGAGTGCCATTTCCCTATCCGATGCTAAGTCCTCACAATTACACTGTGTGGGCAATAAAGACAGAGGCGATCCTTGATGCCCAGGGAGTCTGGGAGGCGGTGGAGCCAGTGGAAGGAGCCCAGGTGGATGCAAAGAAGGACAAAAAGGCACGTGCATACATCTTGCAGTGTGTCCCCGAAGACATCCTTCTCCAAATTGCAACAAAGAAGACGGCGAAAGATGTCTGGGACAGCCTGAAGACAAGATATCTTGGTAGTGATCGGGTGAAGAAGGCACGTGTACAAACGTTGAAGAGCGAGTTTGACGCCCTCCGGATGAAAGAGACCGAGACGATTGATGAGTTTGCTGGCAAACTCAGCGCCCTAAGCAGCAAATTCTCCACCCTTGGAGCCACACTTGAAGATTCCTCGTTGGTAAAAAAATTGCTCGATTCTGTTCCTGATAAATTCTTCCCTATTGTTGCCGGCATTGAGCAGTTCTACGACCTTGAGTCTATACCATTTGAGGAGGCTATAGGGCGACTGAAGGCGTACGAGGAACGAACGCTACGATTACGCAGCAACACCAACGGCACTGAAGGAGAGCTCCTACTTACTCATGCCGAATGGCAAATGCGACAAAAGGGGAGTAGCGTGGACACTTCGTCAGGAGGCAAGGGACGTGGGTCCAATAGCTCTAATCGTGGCAGAGGGCGTGGGCGTGGGCGAGGGCGCGGTCGTGGTCGTGGTACACAGCACCAAGATAGTGCAGGAGGCACTAGCGGCAACAACAGTGGCACTCGTGACAAGAGACACATAAAATGCTTCAATTGTGAGAAAATGGGGCATTATGCGTCTGAATGCTACAGCAAGCGTCGTGGAGATGAGGCTCACCTCACTTGCGCCACCGATGAAGAGCCAGCACTAATGATGACCATGTCCCACGAAGAATCTCAGCGGCAGGATACCATTCTGCTCAGTGAAGAGAGGTTGCTACCGGAGGTGTACCGGGGCGTCAAGAAAGATGAAGACAAAGACGTTTGGTACCTTGACAATGGTGCCAGCAATCACATGACTGGACATCGCGAGAAGTTTCAAGAACTAGATGAAACCATCACCGGGAGGGTGAGGTTTGGCGATGGATCAACCATTGAGATCATGGGCAAGGGGACGGCTGTGTTCGAATGCAAGAACAGCGATCAGAAGACTCTCCACGAGGTATACTACATTCCGAAACTTTGTAGTAATATCATAAGCCTTGGTCAGTTGACAGAAGCTGAGAACGAGGTGCACATGGAAGGAGATACCATGAAGGTGATTGATAGGAGCGGGAAGTTCTTGATGCTGGTAAAGCGAACGCAAAATCGCTTGTACAAGATAACCTTGAAGACATTCAAGCAAGTCTGCCTCCAAGCAAGCCTAGAAGACCCCACCTGGTTATGGCATGCAAGGCTCGGACATGTAAACTTTCATGACTTGAAGCTGTTGGGGGAGAAGAAATTGGCAGTTGGTGTGCCACTATTGCCCCAGACGAACAAGCTTTGCGAGGTGTGTGTGATCTCCAAACATGCAAGGTCGTCATTCCCGCACCAAGCAAACTTTAGAGCGACGAAGCCGTTGGAACTTCTCCATGCTGATATCTGCGGGCCAATTTCACCAAGTACACTTGCTGGTAACAAGTATTTCTTTTTGATAGTTGATGATTGCACAAGGTGGATGTGGGTATTTGTTTTAACAGCAAAGAAAGATGCATTCCAAGCATTCAAGAAGTTCAAGTCTGTGACGGAGAACACGACTGAGTACAAGATCAAAACACTTCGGACAAACCGTGACGGTGAGTTTCTATCCACGGAGTTCACTCGATTCTGTGAAAATGAAGGAATTGAGAGGCACCTTTCGGCTCCCTACACACCCCAACAGAATGGTGTTGTGGAGCGTCGTAACCGCACAGTGATGGCTATGGCAAGATCTCTCCTCAAGGGTACACATATGCCGGCAAGGTTCTGGGGAGAGGCGGTTAGGCATGCTGTCTATCTGCTAAACCGTCTCCCAACTAAAGCGCTAGGAGAACGTACTCCATTTGAAGCTTGGATGGGGAGAAAGCCACATCTTGCCCACTTGAAGGTGTTTGGTTGTATTGCCTATGCAAAAAATACAACCCCTTACCTTAAGAAACTTGACGACAGAAGCTCACCTATGGTATACTTAGGGGTCGAAGAAGGCTGTAAAGCTCATCGTCTATTTTATCTAAGGCATGGTAAGCTACAAGTAAGTAGAGATGTAATATTTCAAGAAAATAGTGAATGGACATGGAATGCAGGTGCTGATAAAGAAGACTTACCTGGGTTTATGGTGGTGAATGCATTCAACACCGACGAGGCGATTGTTGCAGCAGACATTGAGGCAGGGGCGGAAGATGTCACACCATCGGCATCGACACCATCATCAAGCCCATCTACACCATCATCGACAGGAGCATCAAGTCCGTCTACACCATCATCGAACACCTATGCAACTATCTCACCTGAGCCCCTCGAAGGGCTAGTTCGTTATAGGACCATTGCTGATATCTATGCCAACACTGAGGAAATTGTTGGTATTGATGAAGAGGAGAATGAGGTAATGCTGATGATGTCAGAAGAGCCGACCTGTTACCAAGAAGCTGCAGCCGAGGCTTGCTGGTACGAAGCAATGGAGGAAGAACTGAAGACTATTGAGATGAACAAGACCTGGACCCTAACTGAGCTCCCATTAGGCCACAAACCTATCGGCCTAAAATGGGTGTTCAAACTGAAGAAAGATTCTGCTGGAAAAGTGGTCAAGCATAAAGCAAGATTAGTTGCTAAAGGCTATGTGCAAAGACAAGGCATCGACTTTGAAGAGGTATTCGCACCTGTCGCTAGACTCGATACTATTCGAGTCATTCTTGCACTTGCAGCAAATCAAGGCTGGGAGGTACACCATCTAGACGTGAAGTCGGCATTTCTGAACGGAGAGTTGGAAGAAGAAATATATGTCACTCAACCAGAAGGATTTGAAGTACAAAATCAGAAACACAAGGTGTACAGGTTATCCAAGGCCCTCTATGGACTGCGGCAGGCTCCACGAGCTTGGAACATGCGGCTGAACAGGAGTCTGGAAGAGCTCGGCTTCAAAAAGTGTAATCAAGAACATGCAGTATATACAAGAGGTAAAAGAGAAGCTAGTATACTTGTTGGAGTGTATGTTGACGATCTCATCGTGACAGGAAGGAGCACAGAAGGAATCAACAAATTCAAACAACAAATGATGACAGAATTTGAGATGAGTGATTTGGGTCTTCTCTCCTACTACTTAGGAATTGAAGTGGAACAACAGAAGAGCCGAATTTTACTTAGACAATCAACCTATGCCAAGAAAATTCTATCTCAATTCCAGATGGCAGATTGTAATGCCACAAAGAAACCGATGGAACCCAAGACACAACTGCATAAAGACCTGGAAGGGACTCCAATTGATGCCACGGAGTACAGGCGCGTCATTGGTTGTCTAAGATATCTGTTACACACGCGGCCAGACCTATCATATTCTGTCGGCATGGCGAGCAGATATATGGAAAGACCTACAAGCATGCATCATAAGGTTGTCAAACAGATCCTCAGGTATTTGAAAGGTACAATCTATTTTGGACTTGCTTACACAAAGGGACCCCAGGAAATTAGTATATTCGGCTACTCGGACAGCGATTTAGCCGAAGATCTCGACGGGAGGAAAAGCACAAGTGGAATGACTTTCTATTTTAATGAAAGTCTGGTGTCCTGGAACTCACAGAAGCAGAAGACAGTGGCGCTTTCATCTTGTGAGGCAGAATTCATGGCAGCCACAACTGCAGCCTGTCATGCTTTGTGGTTAAGAAGCCTTGCCAGTGAATTAACCGGTAAAGAGCCAAAACCGGTGACTTTGTTTATTGACAATAAATCTGCTATAGCTCTCATGAAGAATCCAGTATTCCATGGTCGAAGCAAACACATAGATACAAGGTTTCATTTTATCAGAGAATGTGTTGAGAAGGGACAGATTGTGACTGAGTTCATTAATACCAAAGAACAACGAGCGGATGTATTAACTAAAGCATTGCCAGGAGTGAAGTTAGCTGCCATGCGACAGCTACTCGGCATTCATGATTTAGAGCCATGTCAGAATTAGGAGGGAGTAATGTAAGCAAATAATTCGGACATGGAGTCGCCACGCACGATCCTTCTTCCGCAAGTTTCTCGCACGATCCTTCTTCCGCAAGCTTCTCGCACGTCATTGTTTTTTAGCAGTGTTAATCCTTTCCTATTTTTATGCTATGAGTTATCCCTATTTTATTGGTTTTAAGTTTATCACTTAAGTTGTATTTAAAGGGTTCGAAGGCTGTGGGAAATAACAACACAGAAAAAGTTTTCCTCATCGCATGCAGTAACATTCTGTGCACTCTTTTTTTTTTCTCGCTTATAACAGTGCTTGCGATTTTGTCTCTTGCTACTGTGCATCATTCTTGTTTCTGAGCCGATCGCTTCTTCATCTTGTCTTATTTTTTTTGCATCCGGTTGCTACTCATCGATTCTGTGCCAACAGTGTGCCTATTTGAAGCAAAGAAAGTGACAAATGTATCAAATTCTTCCATGACCTGCTCAAGAGGAATAATAAGTGTAATACCATTGTAGCAATCACGAACGCTCCTAGCTAGTGAACATATATACAACTAATTAACTAGTGTGCAGGAAGGAAGTCGCAACCGAGTTTGTTTCTTAATTACTTCTGGGATTTAACGGGCACAATAGTGACATGTTCGGAACTAGACACCAAAAAGATAAATCCAGGGCCATTCCTAGCAGCTTCACAGTAGCAGAATTTGATCAATCCAATCACCTCAGACAAAATATTGGCAACGTACGACAATATGGGATATAGTGAATTCGGACTTGCAATGTATTGTACAAGAATTCTTTGTCTCAAGGCAAGGCGTCTTCTAAAGCAATGGAATCACACACACATTTCTAGCGTTGATACCCAAGTCGAATCATGCCCCACAGGTTACGGACTACAGGTCAATTTTATGCAGCTAGCGGAAGAAAGAAAGACATGCATTATTTTCCTAATTTGGCAAGCAAGAAATAGCTAGGTGCTAATACAAGTATCAAACATAGAGGGGATGTTTTTCAAGATTTAAACGCACGTACGTATTTCGTTGTTTGGGCGTCTAACATGTATATCCTCACTTGACTTATAATATAATTTACCTTTCTCCAAAATAAAAATAAAATAAAAAAGAATAACACATGCAAGAGCAAGTGCCAATGTTTACTCTCTCTGAAACAAATAGAAGCAATAGAACAATGGATCATTCGTTTCCCAATGGAATCCAGTCCAATGAGCACTTTCCATCACTTCAAAACAAAAAGAAAAAAATATATATTAAAATCATTATGATCTACATCACTTTCCCTACGGAACGAACGCATGTTCAGGGTATTAAAAAAAGTCAAGAAAGCAGTTAACCAAAGGCCAATGCGATACCTTTTCTAACACAATCTATGTTAATTTCAATCGAATCGAGGATACCTGTAGCTTTTGGGCCACTGCTGGGAAAAGATCGAAGCTGAACGATCTCCGTCCTCCTCCTCATCCCCATTCTCCGTATGGACCTCCACATCTTCTTCTCCATCAGTGATTCCATCGAAGAGAAACTCCAGGTCCTTCTCCTCCATCACCGCCACTAAACTCCCCTTCTCCATTGATGATCTGAGGCGAGTGCTGTGTGCGTCCGATGCGAGGTAGTAGTATTGGTGGTGGCTAATTAAGGTAAGGAAGGACCAACGGAAGCGAGAATCAGTTGCCTCCGGAATAGGATTAAGCGGAAGGTGGTAGTAGCTTAAGCATAGCCTGTGGAAGCGGGAGATATTTCAGGGGTCATTTGAATTGAATCAGCAAAAAAAAAAAAACTCTAATTTTAAAATTATTAAAAGATTTTTTATAAAAAAAATAAAAATAAAAGGTACTCTGTAATAATTTTAAAATTATTTTCATAAATGGTGCAACTATAGCTAAAGGAAAAGTTTTGATGGCTAAAACTTAGACAAGGAAAACTTATCTAGCAACAACTAGTGACTAATCAAATAAAAACCTTTTTAGTCAACTCAAACTATTTCTATTCTCGACCCAATTTCAGTTCACTTGAGTGGATAATATAGCAAGCTTATTTGTCAAAGGATATATAGTTTCTCTAATAGAATCAAACCTAGTTTAGTTGACTCAACCCTTTCTCAATTTAACTGTATTAGTTCCAATTGACTTAAGTGGCTACATTAGCAATAATATCCTTTCGATGGATACTCCTTCAATCGACTCAAGCCCGAGAAGAAGCATTCTATTTTGAAAAGTTAAATTATTAGTTGACTTGATCACTTTTAGATGATTGAACTTGCCTTCAATTGGCCCGAACCAAATCAAAATCTTTCTATTCGTGAGTAAAAATATACAATCGACACTTGAGTTGACTCGATATTTTAATCGATAAAATTAGCTCGGAGGTTCTAACTTAACTTGAATTCAAGCTGAAACATCAACTGCACCTCTAAACACCTATTAGATTGACTTCTTTTGCATTTACATAAGGATAAATAAAATATATGTTAGATTGTTTATGAGTGTTAGTTCCTGTTAGAGTATATTCGACACAAAAATAAGATAACAAATAAACAATGCTAACGGAGAGGTTTAAGTTGTTTAGGTATAGTCAGATAGGATACTTGGCAAATGGAAGTTCAACTAGATTGAGGATTAGATACTTAGTAATGAAAGTTCAAATAGATCAAACACAGAATAATTGACAAATAGAAGGCCAAGTAAATGAAGGACCAAATATTTGATAGATTGAAATCTCAGTAGGTCATGGATGACGAGATGTTTAGCAAATAAGGAAGTCCAAGTAAGTCAATGATCAAATATTTGACTGTTGGTGCAATCATTCTCAAGTAAAGATTGACTAGTTTGATTGAGTTTAGGTCAGTCCGAACTTGAGTTTCGATATTTAACAATGTGTGTGAGAGAAGTTAAGTAGGTCAAAGGAGGACCGGATACTTGACAGGGTAAGTTTTAATTGGAGTTAGACAATGAAAAATCCTAACTGGAGATTAGGTGATAAAAGACCTAGTTTGGAATAGGTAATGGAAAGTCCTAAAAAGGCTAGGCAGTGGAAGACCTAGTTGGAAACTGAGCAGTTGAAGTCCTAGCGGGGCTAGGCAGTTGAAGCCCTAGTTGTGAATTAGACAATGGAAGTCCTAGCGAGACTAGACAGTGAAAGTCCTAGCGGGCTAAGTAGTGAAGACCTAGTTATAAACTAGATAGTGAAAGTTATTGTGAGGCTAAGCAATTAAAGACCTAGTTGGGAACTAGACAATAAAAATCCTAGCGGGGCTAGGTAGTGAAGACCTAGTTAGAAACTAGGCAATGGAAGTTATAGTGGGGCTAAGCAATTGAAGACCTAGTTGGGAACTAGCCAATGAAAATCCTAGTGGGGCTAGGCAGTCAAGACTTAGTTGAGAACTAGATAGTGGAAGTTCTAACAGGATTAGGCAATTGTTAAATACCAAAATTTTACTGGGCAAAAAAGCTTAAAATTCGAAACTTAGGGGCCTTGTTTGGATTAACCAAATAGAGGGACCATTTTGTAAAAGTCTAAAATCCTTATAAAACCTAAAAACTTCCTCTCCCGATTCAGTTCTCCTCGATTCGCCTTGTTCTCTCCCCGACGCCGCAGCCTACTCGCCCACCCGAAACCACCGCACGAGCGGTTCCTCCTCATAGCGCCGCCTTTCCTCTTCTTCTTCTTCTTCTATCCTCTCCGGTGCGCACGCAAGAGGTGTTAGGATGTATACTAAAAGCTTGCTATTGGTTAGAATACATTTACATTTTAAAGAGAATCGCAAAATCACACGGTGCATATTTATATTAGTATGTGCACAAAATGTCTCATACTTAGCATTGTAAATAACATGATGCGTGGTGTCGCACAGAAGATCATGTTATCAAGTTCCTTGCTGAAGTATAAAAAAGAGGCTTACAACGAGATGGAGTTGGACAAACCATCGGGATGGTTGTAGTGTAATTAGATGTGGTTTGTTTAACCATAGAATTACATTAGTGCACTTTGTGTGCATTGAGTAGGACCAAAAGAGAGGTCATCCAATTTTGTACTGACTTTATAAATTGGATTAGACCTCGGATTTTATTATGTAGTACGATCTCTAAATCCTGAAATAATAACGGGCACATGTAGTTAATTAATTATTACTTTGATTTACCAATGGGCAAGATCTATTCTGTTAGATCAATAAGCCCGGTAAGTTGGGTAATAATTTTATCTGCATGGTGTGCCATTGATTATTGACGGAATTCGTATCCTGGTGAGTCAGGATGATGATGCCCCCTTGGTGAGCTCAAAAGGAGCGTCATGTCAAATCTTGCAAGTGGACGATGGTCCAACATGACGAAAAGGTTGAGTGGTACTAATCAAGGATCAAGAGAATAATTAATTTAATTTCAGTAAATTAAAATTAATTATTAGGCATTCGATATCATAAACACGGGGAGATGGATGACTCATAATAGGTGGAGCCCATATGAAAATATGGGGGTTGGTGAGAAAGTTCAATGAGATTCTTTAATGGAATGGATCTCCATTAATGGATCGGGTTTGTATCTATTAGTTGGCCAAGAACCAACTCTTCCTCATGGTCCCTACCTTAGCCCTATAAATACCCCATAGGAGTCATGATACAAGGCTTAATGAATTAATTGATAATTAATTCAATTAATCAAACCCCAAAACCCTCCTTTTCCTTTTCTCTCTCCTAGGGCAGCTTTGCGCCGGCGAGAAGAAGCAAGAAGAAGAGGAGGTTTCTCCTCATCCTTTATTGATCTCTTGGGCGTGAAGCTTCAGCAAGGGAGGGAGGAGCACCCTGGTGCTCGGCTTGGAGCAGAGGAGCAGGAGGAGGGCTGTCGGCGGCGGGTTTCTTGACTTGCGGCGCCAACTGTGAGGAAGGAGAAGAACTTTGGTTCTTCTCCTTCTCCTTCTCCGATCTCTTCTTCATCCATCATCATTCTCTCATCCTCTGCGTGTGCAAGCAAGGAGTGGGGAGAAGAGGAATCCGGCTGCTGGAAAACAGACGTTGTCTTCCTTTGATTGGTGCCGGCGGTGAGGGAGAAGGAGATAGGGTTTCCGGTGGGTTTTTGGGAAGAAAAAGGAGTTCTCTCAGCTTCTTCTTCCTCTTCTTCATCTTCCTAGCTCTCCTCTCAGTGCTACCTCATGGCCGGTCGGACCTTGGAGCTTGAGGTGGCCGGCGGCTTGAGGAGGAGGGGAGAAAAGGTGGCTGGCCGAAAACCCTAGCTAGGGTTTTTGTTAGCAAGAAAGAAGTGGATTGAAGAAGGAGATTTTGGCAAGTCTTGGTGACTCCACGTCTTGGTAGCTCATCGCCCACATGACATCCAAGAGGGGAGGGTCATAAGGTAGAAGACTGCGAGTTAAAAGGTGAGGTATATTTCTCCCTAGCTCCGTCTTTCTTTTGCTATGTTATTGCTTTGATTTTGTTTATCAATGTATGTGGTTAATTAATTATCATAGATTAATTATTTGTTAATTAATATGATAATTAATTATGTCATGGACCCCGATGATAAACACAAAAATCGACGATCCATTCGTCGTCTTTTTCGCGGTTAATTAATCCGGAAAGTTACAAGGCCTTAACCTTGGTTTTGGCTAAGTTGTGACTTAGATTAATTAACACGACGACGAGACAGTCGTTTGGGAGACGGGTCTCTATTTGGATTAAATTTTTAATCCGTATATATAGAGAGGTCTCTCATGATTGACCCCGTGGCTGCCTAGGAAACTCTCAAGCCATACAAGGGTTTACACCCAATAAGAGGTGCCGAGCGCCCCTCTCCTCGCAGAAAACCTAGTTTGCAGCCGCCTTCCTTCAGCGCCACTGTTCTCGCGCGAGCATGCAGTGACGAACTTTCTCCCTTGGCCACCATCGGAGAATCGTAGCCACCGCTTGACCTCGCCGCCCCTGTTGTTTGCACCAGCCACCCATCAAGTAAAATAAATTGTAATTAAGGTTTGGCCCTGCTTTTCCAATTCTGTTCTTGATTTAAAGTGTGATGGGAGTTCTAATTTGCCAATTTTGTTTTGTCGATTCTTACTTGCTATTGTGCTGGGAGTTCTAATATTTGGATTTGGTTCCCTCTGCCGTGGGTGGTTGGTTTGGGATGAGCTTGTTAAGATATATACTAAAAGTCTTGCTTTTGTATAAGAACATCTACATTTTGAAAGAGAATCACAGAATCACAGGTTGCATGTTTATATTAGTATATGCACAAAATGTCTGATACTTTGCATTGTAGTTAACATGGTGTGTGGTAACGCACAGAAGATCATGTTATCAGTTCCTTGCAGAGTATAAGTAAGAGGCTCACAAACGAGATGGAGTTGGACAAATCATCGGGATGGTTGTAGTGTAATTAGGTGTGATTTGTCTTAACCATAGAATTACACTAGTGCGCTTTGTGTGCATTGAGCAGGACCAAAATAGAGGTCATCCAATTTATACTAACTTTATAATTGGATTAGACCTCGATTTTATTATGGAGTACAATCTCTAAATCCCGATATAATAATGGGCATGTGTATTTAATTATTATTTCTTTGATTTACCAATGGATGGGATTTATTCTGTTAAATCGATAGACTCGGTAAGTTGGGAAATAATGTTATGTACATGGTGTGTCATTGATTATTGAGGGAGTCCGTGTCCTGGTAAGTTAGGATGATGATGCCCCCTTGATGAGCTCATCAGGTTTATCATGTTAAATCTTGCAAGTGGACTATGGTCCAACATGATGAAAAGGTTGAGTGACACTAGTCAAGGATCAAGAAGTTGATTAATTAAAATTGTCAATAATTTAAATTAATCAACGGACATTCGATATCTTAAACATGGGGAGATGGATGTGCTCATAATTGGTGGAGCCCATATGAAAATATGGGGGTTGGTGAGAAAGCTCAATGGGGATCCTTTAGTGGAATGAATCTTCATTAATGGATCGGATTTGGATCCATTAGTGGGCCAAGACCCAACTCCTCCTCATGGTCACTATAGTAGCCCTATATATACCCCATGGGAGTCATGAAACCAAGGTGAATTAATCTAGAATTAATCCAATTAACCACAAAACCTAAGCCCTCTCTTTCTCTCCCTCTCTCTTCTCTCTCCTATGTCACCGGTGCAAGGGAGGAGAAGGAGTTCTCTCCTTCTTCTTTCCCTCATCTCCTTCACAGGTTCTTGGCCGACGTTCACAGGGAAAAGGAGAGTCTCTGATCTTCCTTCTGTGGTCGGTAGCAGCAAGAAGGTGGAGGAGTGGTGGTCGGCGGCAAGGATTGGGCGACACCGGGAAGAAAGGAAGAGGAAGCTCTCGGGTAGAAGAGGAAGGAGGGTTATTCTCCTTCTTATTCTCACCTTTTCTTCTCCCTTTCTTGTGCGAGCCCAACTGAGGAGGAAGGAGGGTGGTTGGCGGCAAGGTTTGGTACCTTGAAGCTGCCGGCGACAAGGAGGAGGAAGAAAGAGGCGGCGGGGGGTTTTGGTGGAAGAAGAAGTGATCTTTTGGTTCTTCTTCTTCTTCTATATCATCTTCTTCATCTTGCGGTCTTCATCTCCCTTGGAGTGCGCGAGCTCGGAGCTAGGATGAGGAGTAGCCAGTGCAAGATAGGGAAGAAGTGGTGGTATTCCTTGGTTGGCCGGCGACAACTCTATTGGTTAGGGTTTTTCGGTGCAATCAAGGAGACAGGTGATTGGAAGCTTTGGTGACTTTGGGATCTTGGTAGATCGTCGCCCATACGACGTCCAAGAAGGGAGGGTCATACGGTAGAAGACTGCGAGGTAAAAGACGAGGTATACTCTCTCTTTGGCTCCTCTTTATTTTCTCTATTATTTCATGTGATATTCTTGTTATTGTATGTGTGTTATTGATTAATTATCATGTTTTAATTATTATTAATTAATGTTGATAATTAATCATGTCATGGACCCCGAAGATAAACACAAAAATCGGCGATCCGCTCGTCATCTTTATCGTGGTCGATCGGTTAGGCGAGTTACAAGGCTCGATCTTTGAGATTGGCTAAGTTGTAAATCGAATCGATTGATACGATGACGAGACGGTCATTTGAGGGATAGTTCTCCATTTGGGTTAAATTTTAATCCGTAGACATGGAGAGGTCTCTCATGTTCGACCCCGTGTTCGCTTAGAAAACCCGCCAAGCTATTTCTTCAGAGTTGTGATGGCAATTAGGATTCTAAGTTTATTCTGTGATAAAACACTATTTTGGATTAATGCGTAATTCTTGTGGTTCCTTGGTTTTTCGTTGTCTTAGGAATATTCTGTCGTGAGCTGGGAATTTTATGTCTGTGTTGTTTATGTTGTGATGCATCTGTTAGAGGAGGAATGTAAACCTTATGTTGTTTAGTTACCGTAGGCAACATAAATTATATATATATATATATATATATATATATATATATATATATTTTTTTTTTTTATTATATTGTATGTTGTGTATATATATTGTGGTGTGTGTGTGTGTGTGTTGTAAAGAGGTATCATGTGTTCGTAGGTTATTGTTGGGTATTGAATCGATTACTTGGATGAGATTTGGGCTAAGTCAGTCATGAACCTAAACTCGGTATTTCGTTGGGTGGCTAAATCAATTGTAATGGATAGATACATTTGATTAAAAAGATGTGTAATTATGGTTATTTTGATTATATGCAGTTTAACTAATTTATTTAATTGTATAATTAGTTAAACTTTTGTATTGACTCAGGACCTTAATTCGGACTCGTTCGGTTGATCGTAGAAAGTTCTCATTTACAAACTTCTATAATAAAAGACGGGTACTTCTCCTTTGTACTCGTATAGTTCTTTTACCTTTAAGCATGATTGTTTCATGTCTAAATAGGTTGTTTGACCTTGTTCCTTGTTGTTTGTTATTTTAACATCGTCGTTGATACTTTCTTCGTTGATCTTCGAGGATTTAAAATTCCATATCCGTACAATTTCCTGTTGAATTTCTATTCTGTAAAGTACCGCTTGAACACGAGTACTTAGAGGTTCATTAAATACACTTAGGTTTATTTGACATTAGAATTATCCTACCTAGTAGTATAGATGCATAATCGTTGGTTTTTTATACTTGGTTGATTGTATCGTTGCATCGTCGATACTTGTTGGATTTTGTTGCATTGTTGTTTTTCGGTTGTTCGTGCATCTTGTAGCATGCACCATACCTGCACGTTGCATACTAACGACTGTTGGGCTTTCATATGGTTAAGTCGTCGTTAGTCATTTAGTTGCTCAGTTCACTCAACCACTTGTTGTCGTGGTAGTTACTAGAGTGCGAGCAACTGTCTTGTTATGTCACACATGTTGCAGCTGTAGGTAAGCAGTGACACCCTCACCGTTGTTTTCGAGGGATATTAAAGCTGTTGATAGCTCCCCCTTTATTCCGGGGTTTGGAGCAGTTGGCTCCCCAGCATCCAGTCCACTCAACCACATATATCTGTGGTATTCATTGGAGTGTGTACAGCTGTCACAGCCGTACCCACTCGGCCACACAGATGTGATGTGTTGGCGGCTTGACTGGCGTCAGGGGTGACACATGTCATTGCATCATATGCATATATTGCATTTATGCTTTTTCTTATGGTTGTTCCATTTATATGAACTATGTTTGCTGCATTTAGTTGGCATGCATGTATGTTTTGATATTGTGATATCATGAAATTTTTCGTACATGCTTAGTTGTTATTCGATTTTATACCATGTTGTTTTACAGTTGTTATATATGTTTAAGTATTCTTATATCCCTTAGAGATTATACTTGTTGTTTCTCTACTTAGTTTATCTTTTATTATGCCATGCAATTGTCGACTCATATACCCGCTGAGTCCTCCCGGACTCACCACCGCTATCACCCATTTTTGTTTTCAGGTAGCCGGTAGATGTTTTACTTGGAGCCAGGAGAGGATCCAGTTGTCAGCCGCTCAGTCCCTCAGTCCCACTGGGTTGTTTATTTGGAGTTGTTTCAAATTCTCCGTAGTTTCTTCATTTCCGCATTTATTTTATTATCTGGTATGGTCTTGGCTAATTTGTAGTCATGTCTTATTGGTTGGGTTTGTTCGTTGTGGAGTTCTCTTTGGTTGTGTTTTTATTTTATGTTTAAGGTGGCTGAGCCACCCGTCATTTCTTATGTTGATATTAACTGCGTGGTTGTGCTTTTATTTTACAGTTATGATGGCCGAGCCATCTTTTATTTGGTGATGTTATGTATATATGGTCCAACTTGTCCGCTGCACAGGGGAGATGCTGTCCGATTTTCGAATAAGCATGTGCCTCTGAGGGCGTGACAGTTTTTGGTATCAGAGCCAAGTTTTGCGATGTTTTGGTGTCTGTGGGTTTACGAAGTTGTTTTTCGAGGTCTATTTGTATTTTACGGATTTGGTTGTATTTTTCCGAAGTTATTTTCTTGACATGGTTCGATATGGTTGTGTTTTGGGACTTGGCAGCGACGAGATCTCTCTCGGCAAACAAGATGTAAGTTGGTTTTAAATTTGGATAAATTTATATCTAAATAATGTATGTTGGCTTTGTTAACAGGTATGCCTCGTCGTATTGAGTTGTCTCCACCCCGTGGTCGTGGTCGTGGACGACGATCTCGGGGGAGGCCAGAGGAGGCTGAGGGAGACACGGGTCAGGAGGTTGAGAGACCCACCAGTGTGGAGCCGACTGGTCGGGGATCAGCTCACCAGGACCTTTTCGGTGAGTTGAGACCTCCACCACTGAGAGTACCTCCTCCTTATTCGACAGCAGTTCTAGTCGTACTATCAGAGGCAAGTACATCAGTGCCACCAATGGCAGTTCCTGTAGTGTCATCGGTGGTACCCCTTGCCCGAGCAGGTTGGCTTCTGGACAGAGCTCGGATTCCGTTGTTAGTAGCGTCTGTGAAAGGTCGTTTCACATTATTCCATGGAGAACCATATCCATATGCTGCTCGTGCCTGGTTGGAGACATGGAGGGCACTTTCAGCTATATGACCCTCACAGACATAGAGAAGGTGGAGTTGGCTACATACCACCTTCGAGATCAGGCCGTCACTTGGTGAAATATGCAGAAGACTCTTATTGGTGGACAGCCAATTTCTTGGGTTACTTTTCGCGAAGCTTTTGAGGGCAAGCATTATCCTGCCATATTTCATACAGCCCGACGGCAGGAGTTTCTTGCTCTTCATGAGGGAGACCGCTAAGTTATGGAGTATGAGGCGGAATTCAATCGCTTGGCAGAGTTTTGTCCTCAGTTGGTTGCTACAGAGGAGGAGCGGACGACACAGTTCACTCTGGGCCTAGCTGGATATATCCAGTTATGTATGTCTGGATGGACTCCTACTTCTTATCGTGAGGCTGTGGATCGGGCTCTACACATCGAGATGATTCAGGATCAGTTGCATGGTGATAAGAAGAAAGGAAAGCAGGCAACTCAGGGTTCACCAGGGACACAGAAACAACAGACTGTTGGTCAGAAGCGCAGTAGCAGGAGTCAGAGTACGCAGGAGACTTCTGAGCCTCAGTCTCGTCCCCAGAAGTCTGGACGGTTTTTAGCAGGATCGTCGCACGGTTCTCAGCAGACCCGGAGGTCTACTACTGCTGGGGCTCATTGTTTTCAGTGTGGATCTAGGGACCACAGCAGACCATATTGTCCCTTAGAGCACCCCATCTGTTATTATTGTAAGCTTCCGGGTCATGAGAGTCGAGATTGTACCTTGAAGGTTTAGCATAAGTCTACAGCAGTTACTCCCTAGGGTGGCCGATCAGGACAGCAGAGGCCACAATCAGGCGACTGTCAGACTCAGAAGTCATCCTGTCAGCAGCAGATAGGACATTAGCAGGCAGTTCCTCCTCCACCAGTTCAGATATATTGTATGCCTGGGCATGAGTACCCCTCACCAGTGGTGTCTCAGTATTCTGGGACAGGGTCATACTATCAGTAGCCATGCCCAGCATACCAGCTTGCAATATATCAGCATCAGCAGTCGGCTGGAGCTTCTGGTTATCAGTCTCAGCAGCCAGTTGGGCCTTCTAGTTATCAGCCCCAGCAGATTGCTAGACCTTCATCTTCTCAGCCGTAGCTGACTGTAGCGTTGCCACCTCCAGCTCCAGAGATAGGCTGAGTTTATGCAGTCACCAGAGAGGAGGCACAGCAGGCCGATGGATTGGTCTTCCGTGGTATGATTTCAATTTATGCATTTCCTGCTGAATTGCTTGTTGATACTGGTAGCTCTAGTTCTTTCATATCACGATTGTTTATGGGAAAGATTAGTAGGTTGTCTACCCTTAGATCACAACGACTATCAGTGTCTCTACCATCCGGTGAGGTATTGGATATCACGCAGGAAGTCAAGGCGTGTCCATTGAACTTCGGTGATTATAATCTCACCGTGGATCGGTCAGTTCTCGAGATGGTAGAATTTGATATTATTCTGGGCATATACTCCTTGGCGGGTTTTCATGCCATAGTTGATTGCCAAGCGAGGGTGGTCACGATTCGGCCTCCGAACCAACCCTCGTGGGAATTCATTGGCACTAGAGATGAGGGATTTCCATTATCTCTGCACTTCAAGCTCAGAAGCTTATGTCGCACGGATGTCAGGGTTTTCTATTGTCATTGATCAACACTGATGACAGCAATAGCCCTTAGCTCTCGGATGTTCCAGTGGTCTGAGAATTTCCGGATGTATTTCTAGAGGAGCTTCCTAGTTTGCCTCCTAGAAGGCAAGTCGAGTTTATGATTGAGTTTATTCCGAGGACTGCGCTGGCATCAAAAGCTCCGTATCGTATGGCGCCTAAGGAGTTGAACGAGCTAAAGGTCCGACTTCAAGAGTTTCTTGATAGGGGATTTATTCGTCCTAGCGTATCTCCATGGGATTCGCCAATTTTGTTTGTAAAGAAGAAGGATGGTTCTATGAGGTTATGTATCGATTATAGGCAGTTGAATACAGTGACGATTAAGAACAAATATCCCTTGCCTCATATTGAAGATTCGTTTGATCAGTTGAAGGATACCTCAGTATATTCTAAGATTGATTTGCGGTCAGGATATTACCAGTTGTGGATCAGAGATTCATGTTGGTGCAAGTTGCATCAGTGATGTCATCCTCTAAGTGTTTTAATGTATGACAATATACTTAAGTCAGTGATACATTAAATAAGCGAAGGGGAGTCAAGAGAGGAGTAACCAAAGTGAAAGAATGTCCTAGTAAATCTAGGCAATCAGTCCTGGTTTGAAGAATTGGGCACTAAGTCCTGGCAAAGGGCTAGGCACCGAAGACCTGACCGAAAGTTGGGCACGAAGTCCTGGTCGAGGATTGGGCAAGAAGACCTAGCCGAGGGTTGGGCACTGAAGTCCTGGACCAAGGGTTTGGGCACGAAGTCTTGATCCGAGGGACTAAGCAACTTAGCTGAGCGATGACTAAGGACAAAAGTAGAGACGGGTCAGGGTTCAGACGTCTCGAGATCCGAGAGTATCGAAGGCTAAGCAAAAGTCCACCTGAAGGACTAGGTGGCAACCGTCTCCTGAATGGAGTAGGTGAAAGGCGCGTTCTCGGGGGAGAGAACTTGCGTCGGTTCGACCTAGGGTTTCATGGAAATCCGAAGTCAGAACCAAGTCCTTAAGGCTAATATTGTGTGTATATTTGCTTTGTATTTGTGTATCTTGCAGGTACCAAGAATAGAAGACAAAGCAAGAATAAACTGTGCTGGAAGCCTTGAAGCTAGGCGCCCCCATCGCCCCCAATAGAATCCAGGTGCCCCCATCAACAGGGGCGCCCAACCCAAAGAACAAAAAACAGCTTAGTCGAAGGAAGGAAGAACAGGCTTCCATTCAGGCGCCCAGGATGATACAGGCCCCAAGTTGAAAGTTGTATTTGCTGTTTTGAGTCCGAAGCAGAGGTAAACTTTCATTCAGGCGCCCAGGAAGTTCAGGGCGCCCTGGTCAAAGGTTTTATCAGCTGCGACGAGTTCGGCGCGGAGATAAAGTTTGACCAAGTCCATAGGGGCGCCCCCATCATCACAGGCGCCCAAATGAAACCTATAAAAGGGGCTTCGACCCCTCAGCTTAAAACACAACTTCCAGACACGATTCTAAACTTTCCAAGCAACAACAACGCGCTAACGACGAGGCTCTACGACCGGGAGGCTCCAGGAGGAAGTGCGCGACACTTCGGAGGTCCAGATCGGTCGAGTCTTCGACCAGTTCATTTTTGGTTTGCTTTAATTATTCTGCACTTAATTTTCAATATTTGTGATTGTAATTATTGCACTGTAAGACGGGTTTCTCTACCTCTAGAAAGTCTAGAAAGGAGACCAATAGGGGACGGGCGTTCCCGTGCATAGGCCTTGGATGTACTGACCCTGGAGGGTCGGGAAACAAGTAACAAATCCCGCGTGCAATCTGTGTCCTGTTTTGTTCGTTATTTTTCTGTTTTCCGCTGTGCTACTAACGCTCTGAGTCTAGAACGTAATTCGAAAGAAGACGAATTTCCGCGACAAGTTTTCGGTCGATATTCACCCCCCCTCTATCGACGGCACCGATCCTACAAGTGGTATCAGAGCCAGACCGCTCTTCACGAGACTAACCGCCGACAGAGCAACGACGCCAGGAGTTGAGGGGGAGCCCAGGGCTGAATCAGGTACAATTTTTTTAAAATGTCTGTTTTTAAATTCCATATTATATGCTTCACATGTAGGGAAAGAGGACACTACAAAAATCAGTGTCCTACTCGTAAGATTTGGTCTACACCACCGGAAGCAAAGGAGGCACCAGCGCCCGGAGTTCGGAAGGATAAAAGTCACGTATGATGCTTTAAACGCGAAAGGTACGGACACTACAAAAATAAGTGTCCGACAAACGTACGCAAAATTTATATTCCGAAATATTTTCAATTTCTTGCACTATCCTATGTAGATAATTTAGATAATTTTTCTGTTAAATTAGAATTATTACATAGTCAAATAAATATCATGCATAACCAGTTACAAAATGTGGATATGGTTAAAATTTCCAAAATTAATTGGTTAATCTTTAATACCAATTCAATAATTGCTAAAATTAATTCTGAATTTAAATCTGAAATTAATTTTGAATTTAAATCTGAAATTAATTCTGAACTTAAAACTGAAATTAATTCTGAATTTAGATCTGAAATAAATTCTGATAATTTTACGGATAATGCTAAAATTAATTCTAAATTTAAATCTAAAATTAATTATGAACTTAAATCTGAAATTAATTCTGATAAAATTATCTCTGAGATTAATTCAAAATTCAAAAACCCTAAGGATAACTCTGAATTCAAATTTGAAAATCTTAAGGATAATTCTGAATTCAAATTTGAAATTCTTAAAGATAACTCTGAAATTAGTGAAGACATTTCTGAGATTAATCCAGAAAATATTGAAGATAATCCTGAAATTATTGAAATTATTTATGAGGATAAGAATGATTTTGTTGGAAATATTCTTGAGGATAATAAAGATAAAATTCTTTTAACGATTATTACAAAATATTAACTAGTGGTCCTAATTATTCCACCTACTTTGAGGATATTGAAAGATTTAATTTTGAGGAGGAGATGGAATTTTCTGAGATTAAGGCCATAGTAAATAAAAATCACAAAGATTCAAATAAACCAGAATTATTGGAAAAACTTGAAAAGATAAATAAGGAAGAAATAGTAGATGAGTCAGAGGTTTTCGAAATAATGAAAATTATGAACTTAAACCCATAACTATTAATTAATCATTTCAACCTTAATAAATTCAATTAAATCTTAATTAATTCAAATTAATTCAATTAAATCTTAATTAATTCAAATTCAAATTAATTCAATTAAATCATAATTAATTCAAATTCAAATTAATTCAAATTAATTCATTTAAATCTTAATTAATTAAAATTCAAATTAATTCAATTAATTCTTAATTAAATCAAATTCAAATTAATCCAAATTAACTCAATTAAATCTTAATTAATTCAAATTCAAATTAATTCAATTAAATCTTAATTAAATCAAATTCAAATTAACCCAATTAATCCTTAATTAATTCAAATTCAATCAAATTCAAATTAACTCAATTAATCCTTAATTATTTTAATTCTTAATTAATTTAATTAATTCAACCTCAGTTAATCCTTAATTAATTTAACTTTAATTTTTATTTTAACTCTAAATATCTTAAACTTAAATCTTAAAAACTTTAATTTTAATTTTGTAACCTTAATTTTAATTAATTAATCCTGAATTAATTATTATTCTTAATTTAATTAATTCCACTTTAACCAATCATTAATTCAAATTTAAGTAATTCTTAATTAATTCAACTTTAATTAAGTCCCTCTTAATTTAACATCAATAAATTTATTTAACTTCAAATTTGGTTCAATTAACTTAACTTTTAATAACTAAACTCAAATTAAATAAAATCTTACCCAAACTGCAACAATAGATTTAATAAAATTAAATATGTCAAAGTGGATTGACATATTCGCGGGTTCACACGACATGTATCAAATCGGGAATTTGATACATCTTTAGAAACTTAATCAAATATTTTTGACTTGTTTGAATCATGCATTAATGCCATGAATATGCATCTGCTATTTTTTTTGAAATATATGTCATGTTATTCACGTTTAAATTTTATGCATGATTTAGAACGGTCATAGTAAAAAGACTAGTTGAAACTTGATCAACCTAGTATTAGGTGGAGGTGAGATGATAGTACGTTAGGGAAGCCTCTTTGGTGGAACTAGCCAAAGCTACCGATCTGAAACCTAAACTAGTTAGACCAAAATCATTCAAGAAGTAACTTGAAGATGAATTTTCTATAAAAGGCTTTGTCAAGGAAAGGGTTGATGATCCAATAAGGCTACGACCAAAGAAGGCCTTGTGCCTCGCCAAGACCTGGAAGCCAATTACGAAAATCAAATTCACTTTACTATTGTTAGATTTGAATCTAACACAAGTCTCAATTAAATCTTAGATTTAAGAATAAATTAAGGAAAAATAATTCAAGCATCTCACAATACACCCATAAGACAACCATGCCTGCTGTATTGAGACATCTAGAATGGGTGAGATGTTAAGGACTAATAAATTGAAAAATATTTTTCAAAACTGTTTTTTAAAATTGTTAAAATATTTTTCTAAAAATATATTTTCAAAATAGTGCTTCAACATAATAATATTTTTATAGAATTCATGCTTGTCTGATTGATTATATATTATATGTTTTCAAATATTATATCTTTTAAAAATTATTTGACTCACACAATTAGACACAAGCCTCCTAGGACAACACTAAAGTTCCTTAGGGCACTTAGATAGAATCAAACGATGTCGGGTATAGGGGGAGTGGTTTATTCTTTTAAAATGTCTTTTAAAAATTGTCCTTGAAAAATCACTGTCTTTTAAAATGGCTTTCGAAAATTGTGCTTTAAATACTATTACTTATGTTTTTTCGAAAACTATGCCTGATAAATTACCTTCATTTCAAAATATCTTTCAAAATTTTAAAATACATTCTAAAATTGTGTTGATGTCTCATTTGATTTTGATAAACCCTAAAGACATAGAGGAAGATCCACTTCATGAACCATAAGGACTCCTAGGATGTGTCAAATTTAGGGGGAGTCTAAGTCAAAAGAAAATTTTCTGACAAGTTTTTTTGGAATTATTTATTTTGAAATTTATTAGATAATTCCTTTGATCTGAATCAAACGTTAAGACTCAGAGGAAGATTACTTGTGGTCAACAAGCTTCCTAGGATTGGGTCAAGTTTAGGGGGAGGTCAAATTAAAAGAATTACTGAATATTTCAAGGTGATATGTTTTCATGCACGGTATTTTCAAATCCTTCTGAAAACATAGGTAATTTCCTTTCAAATACTATCATTTTAATAATTTTTCTCTAAAAATATTATTTTCAAAAATTTATCTTGTTTTAATCAATGTTAAATAATATTTTTCTTGAGTTTGGAAAATTTTCCAGGACACTTAGAAAAATGTCCTTATAGCTAACAAGGTTTTCTAGGATTGTGTCAGACTGGAAGATAAACCAAGCTTATCAAAATTCTGTTTGGAAATAGTACTTACTTCAATTTGAAGAATTTTTCAGGACACTTAGGAAAATATCCTTGCAGTCAACAAGGTTTTCTAGGATTGTGACATACTGGAAAAGAAAACAAATCAAGTAAAATATTATGTTTTAAAAAAAAATTACATATACTTCTCAAAAAATTTATAATATTTTTCAAAAGTACTTATATATTTCAAATTCATAATATTTTTCAAAAAGTACTTATATTTTTCAAAGCTCAAATATTATTCAATAGTACTTGCATTGTTTTCAAAAACTCAATATATTTCAAAAGTACTTGCATTCTTGAAAAATCTTTTCTAAATTTTTCTAAAGAAAATTTTTCAGATCAAACATTTTCCTACAAATACAAAATATTTTTCAGAATTACACAATATTTTTCAAAAAATAGATTTTTTTTGGAAATATAAGTACCTAATTTCACTATGCTTTCAAAATTTCTACTAAGTATTTTCACAAATAACCAAATGTTTCCATTGTTGGTGCAAGTATTTTTGGTTTTTTTTGATGTATGACAAAGGGGGAGAGATGCACCTTAAGTTAGAAATAAATTTTTAACTCTTTCCAAAGGATAAAAAAATCAAAATATTTTTCAAAAAAAGGGAGAGTGAAAGTTAGAAATTTATTTTTTTCTTATTTTTCCCCAAAGGATCAAAAATGGATTTCCAAAACTTAGATCATTTTTTTCATTTGATCCCAAGAGTTAAAGTTTAGCCCTTTCAACCAATCTAACTTAAGACATTGTCAAACATCAAAAAGGGGGAGATTGTTGGTGCAAGTTGCATCAGTGATATCCTCCTCTAAGTGTTTTAATGTTTGACAATATACTTAAGTCAGTGATACATTAAATAAGGGAAGGGGAGTCAAGAGAGGAGTAACCAAAGTGAAAGAATGTCCTAGAAAACCTAGGCAATAAGTCCTGGTTCGAAGAATTGGGCACTAAGTCCTGGCAAAGGGCTGGGCACCGAAGACCTGACCGGAAGTTGGGCACGAAGTCCTGGTCGAGGACTGGGCAAGAAGACCTGGCCGAGGATGGGCACCGAAGTCCTGGACCGAGGGTTTGGGCACGAAGTCTTGGTTCGAGGGACTGAGCAACTTAGTTGAGCGATGACTAAGGATAGAAGTAGAGACGGGTCAGGGTTCAGACGTCTCGAGATCCGAGAGTATCGGAGGCTAAGCAAAAGTCCACCCGAAGGACTGGGTGGCAACCGTCTCCTGAATGGAGTAGGTGAAAGGTGTGTTCTTGGGGGTGAGAATTTGCGTCGGTTCGACCTAGGGTTTCATGGAAACCGAAGTCAGAACCAAGTCCTTAAGGCTAATATTGTGTGTATATTTGCTTTGTATTTGTGTATCTTGCAGGTACCAAGAATAGAAGACAAAGCAAGAATAAACTGTGCTGGAAGCCTTGAAGCCAGGCGCCCCCATTGATGGGGGCGCCCAACAGAATCCAGGCGCCCCCATCAATAGGGGCGCCCAACCCAAAGAACAAAAAATAGCTTAGTCGAAGGAAGGAAGAACAGACTTCCATTCAGGCGCCCAGGATGATATAGGCACCCAAGTTGAAAGCTGTATTTGTTGTTTCGAGTCTGAAGCAGAGATAAGCTTTCATTCAGGTGCCCGGGAGGTCCAGGGCACCCTGGTCAAAGGTTTTATCAACTGCGACGAGTTTGGCGCAGAGATAAAGTTTGACCATGTCATAGCGGCGCCCCCATCATCACAGTCGCCCGAATGAAGCCTATAAAAGGGGCTTCGACCCCTCAGCTTAAAACACAACCTCCAGACACGATTCTAAGATTTCCAAGCAACGACAACGCGCTAACGACGAGGCTCTATGACCGGGAGGCTCCAGGAGGAAGTGTGCGGCACTTCGGAGGTCCAGATCGGCCGAGTCTTCGACCAGTTCATTTTTGGTTTGCTTTAATTATTCTGCACTTAATTTTTAATATTTGTGATTGTAATTATTACACTGTAAGACGGGTTTCTCCACCTCCGGAAAGTCTGCAAAGGAGACCAATAGTGGATGGGCGTTCCCGTGTATAGGCCTTGGATGTACTAACCCTGGGGGGTCGAGAACCAAGTAAAAAGATCCCGCGTGCAATCTGTGTCTTGTTTTATTCATTATTTTTCTATTTTCCGCTATGCTACTAACGCTCTGAGTCTAGAATGTAATTCGAAAGAAGACAAATTTCCGCGATAAGTTTTCGGTCGATATTCACACCCCTCCCTCTATCGACGACACCGATCCTACAATTCAGATATCCAGAATACAGCTTTCCGCACCCGGTACGGACATTACGAGTTTTTGGTAATGCCGTTTGGGATTACCAATGCTCCTGCAGTATTCATGGATCTGATGATTCGGGTCTTTATGAAGTATTTAGATCAGTTCGTTATTGTTTTCATTGACAACATCCTGATTTACTCTCGTTTCGAGGAGGAACATGCGCGCCATCTTCGCATCCTCCTGGAGACGCTCCGGCAGGAGAAGTTGTATGTGAAGTTCAGTAAATGTGCTTTCTGGTTGTCTTCTGTGGGTTTTCTCGTACATGTTGTTTCCAGTAGTGGTATCTCCGTAGATTCCCAGAAGATTGAGGCTGTCACCAGTTGAGAGCAGCCGAAGTCAGTTCCGGAGGTGCGCAGTTTTCTCGGATTGGCTGGTTATTATCGATGATTTGTTGAGGAGCTTTCCAACATCGCTTCACCGTTGACACGTCTGACTAGAAAAGGCGTGAAATTTGTTTGGACAGAGGCTTGTGAGAATAGTTTTCAGGAGCTCAAGTGATGATTGGTATCTGCACCTGTTTTGGTGTTACCTTCAGGTGAGGACAGTTTCGTACCCTACACTGACGCATCACATCAGGGTTTGGGTGCAGTTTTGATGCAGAATGGACAGGTAGTCTCTTATGCTTCTCGTCAGCTGAAGGAGCATGAGAAGAATTATCCAGTTCATGATGTAGAGCTTGCAACCATTATTTTTGCCCTGAAGCTATGGAGACATCATCTCTACGGTGTCACGTTTGATATTTTCACAGATCACAAGAGCCTCAAGTATTTATTCACTCAGAAGGAGTTGAATCTTCATCAGAGGAGATGGATGGAATTCCTGAAGGATTATGACTGTACTATTAGCTACCATCCAGGAAAAGCTAATGTGGTTGCAGATGCACTGAGCAGAAAATCCCGGAGTGTTTTGGCTTGTCATCGGGTTATGGTCACAGACTTAGTTCAGAGCTTCTCAGAGTTGGGACTGGAGGAGCAGGGTCAAATAGAGAAAGGGTTATTGGTGACGATGGTTGCTCAGTCTTCGATCAGGACGAGGATCAGAGAAGCTCAGGCTAGTGATTTGCATCTGCAGTTCCTAGGCAGCCGGATAGCCTCAGAGCAGCAGACTAACTTTACACGAGATGACGAGGGTATTCTATATTTCCGAGGGAGATTGTTCGTACCTAAGTCACATCCGGTCATGGAGGAATTGCTTCAGGAGGCTCATCGATCTTGGCTTGCTATACATCCAAGTGGAACCCGTATGTACCGAGATTTGAGACGTTCCTATTGGTGGAACGGTATGAAGAAAGATATCACAGATTTTGTTGCGAAATGTCTCGTGTGCCAGCAGGTGAAAGCCGAACATCAGAGACCTGCTGGATTACTTCAGAAGATCCCTATTCCTGAGTGGAAATGGGAGCACATTACTATGGATTTCATTGTGGGATTACTGAGGTCTCGGAGAAGACACGACGCGATTTGGGTGATCGTTGATCGATTAACCAAATCCGCTTATTTCTTGGGGATTCAGAGGACAGATTCTCTGGACAAGCTCACAGAGTTGGACTGCTGTGAGATTATCAGACTACACGGTGTTCCTCTGAGCATCATATCCGATAGAGACCCGCATTTCACTTCACGATTTTGGCAGAGTTTGCAGCTGGCTATGGGTACCGAGCTTCGTTTCAGTACAACCTTACATCTGCAGACGGATGGACGGTCAGAGCGTATCATTCAGACACTAGAGGATTTGTTGATATCTTGCATTATGGACTCTGGAGGCAACTAGGATGATCACCTACATTTGGTTGAGTTTGCTTATAATAATAGCTATTATTCGGCTATTCAGATGGCAACTTTCGAGGCGTTGTATGGTAGAGCTTGCAGGACACCCACCCTCTGGGAGGAGGTTGGGGAATCTCAGTTGCTAGATCCTCAGAGTATTCAGCATGACGCAGAGTTAGTCCGTACTATCAGACGTCGTCTGTCAGAGGCTCTGGATCGCCAGAAGAGTTATACAGATCGGAGATGCAGACCTTTGGAGTTTTCCGTGAGCGATCATGTATTCTTACGAGTATCACCCACGAAAGGGGTGAAGAGGTTTGGGTTGCGAGGTAAGCTAGCTCCGCGCTACATTAGACCGTTCCAAATTTTAGAGCGGATTGGAGCAGTAGATTATCGTCTGGCATTACCACCGTCTTTGGATGGAGTTCACGATGTGTTTCATGTTTCCATGTTGAGGAAATATGTACCGGATCCTACACATGTTTTATCGAAGGAGTCGATCACACGTCAGCCAGACGCGACCTATGAGGAAGTACCTATGCGGATTCTGGACCGCAAGGAACATCAGTTGAGGAACAAGACAGTTCGGTTGATCAAAGTTGGTTGGCAGCATCATTCTGATGAGGAAGCTACTTGAGAGCTCGAGGATATGATCAGAGCTCGCTACCCTCGTCTATTTTCCTGAGGTGCGTATGGTTGGTTTTCATTCAGTATTGAAATCATATCTGGGTTGTTGATATCTCTTGTTGTTGACTAGTACCTGTTGGGGTTGACTAGTATCTATTGTGATTTGCTATCGAAATTTGGGGACCAAATTTTTATTAGTGGGGGAGAATGTTAAATACCAAAATTTTACGGGGCAAAAAACCTTAAAATTTGAAATTTAGGGCCTTGTTTGGATTAACCAAACTAGAGGGACCTTTTTCCAAAAGTCCAAAATCCTAATAAAATCTAAAAACTTCCTCTCCCGATTCAGTTCTCCACGATTTGCCATGTTCTCTCCCCGACGCCGCAGCCTACTCGCCCGCCCGAAACCACCGCACGAGCGGCTCCTCCTCATAGCGCCGCCTTTCCTCCTCCTCTTTTTCTTCTTCTTCTGTCCTCTCCGCCGCGCACGCAAGAGGCGCCGAGCGCCCCTCTCCTCGCAAAAAACCCTAGTTTGCAGCCGCCTTCCTTCAGTGTCGTTGTTCTCGCGCGAGCACGCGGTGACGAACTTTCTCCCTTGGCCACCATCGGAGAATCGCAGCTGCCGCTTGACCTCGCCGCCCCTGTTGTTTGCGTCGGCCAGCCATCAGGTAAAATAAATTGTAATTAAGGTTTGACCCTGCTTTGCCAATTCTATTCTTGATTTAAAGTGTGCTGGGAGTTCTAATTTGCCAATTCTATTTTGTCGATTCTTACTTGCTATTTTGCTGGGAGTTCTGATATTTGGATTTGGTTCCCTCTGCTGTGGGTGGTTGGTTTGGGATGAGCTGTGATGGCAATTAGGATTCTAAGTTTATTCTGTGATGAAACTCTATTTTGGATTAATGGATAATTCTTGTGGTTCCTTGGTTTTTCGTTGCCTTGGGAATACTCTACCGTGAGCTGGGAATTTTATGTTTGTGTTGTTTATGTTGTGATGCATCTGTTAGAGGAGGAATGTAAGCCTTATGTTGTTTATGTTGGAGCAATCGGTCCTAAGATGGTCCAATGTGACCATGGGTTTTGATGTTTGGGCAACGAGTTTAAGTTAGGTTTACCCTTGTGTATTTGATATGCGTATGTTGAGTGTGCAGGTTGTATAGGTACGCATATGGACTTGACTGGACAGCCTCAGTATGGTGAAGGATGGCATGGAGGCAAGCTGGAGGCTTGTGTGCACATCTGAGAGACCTTAGAGTGCAGGGACGATGAGCTGATGGGTGCGGACTTCGAGGCATACGTGAAGGATGGCATGGAGGCAAGCTGGAGGCTTGCGTGCATCCGAGGGACGGGAGCCGAAGATGAAGAGGGAGCGAAAGCAACAGTCGAGGCTGCGGAGGAGAAGTCAGTCGAGTCGTGAGGGTCGAGTGCTGTGTGAATGTACTCGGGAAGGGATTCAGCTAGGGACCAGTCGACTGCCCTGGGGGCAGTCGACTGGTAGGTGGCTGGTGAGCTGGCAAATTCGAACGTTGGGAGTGTCAACGGTCGAATTTGGCTGGCACCAGTCGACTGCCCTGGGGGCAGTCGACTGATAGCGAGAAATCAGCCCCGAGTCCTATTTAAAGAAGACTTCGTGGTGGCTGAGTTTCTTGACGAAACTTGCTTGGATAGGACAAGTTAGTAGTCTTGTATACTCAGGAAGTGTCCTTGGTGCTGTGGCGAGATTTCTCCACCCACAAGGAGCGACGAGTTCTAGCCGGAGGTTATCCGGGGATTGATCCACCGACGGAATGTTGGATTAGTCACCCGACCGGGGTGGATACCAACTAAAATCGTCGTGTTAGCATTGGTTAGTGATTTTATTATTGTTTTACTATTATTTCCGCTGTGCAAACTAACCGTGTAGGAGCAAGAATTCGGCGAAACGCTATTCACCCCCCCTCTAGCGTATGACATTGATCCTTACAATTGGTATCAGAGCAAGGACTGCTCTTGATCGGACTAACCGCTGAGGGAGCACACGCTAGAGGAGAGGAAACGATGGAAGATAAGTTGGGGGACAATATCTACACCCCACCGCCCTACGACAATGAGGATTTCGACTATTGGCGGTCGAGGATGAAAAATTGGCTTAGCATGGAGTGGGAGTGCATGGTCATGCTAGAAGAGCCCTTCGAAGTTCCAAAGGACAAGCATGGAAAGAAGCTTCGTCCTAGATATTGGACTCAAGAGCAACAAGACTACTCTAGGGCAAACAAGAAGGTAATAGATGTATTAATTGATGTCTTGCCTAACAATGTTTTGAGTATTGTAGGGAATTATAAAAATGCACACGAATTATAGACCAAGTTGGTGGAATATCACAAGAACCCTACACAAACTCAAGGAGTAGATGAACCCGAGGAAGTGAGCTCAATAGCTCAAGAGGAGGAAGAAGTGTCCACATCCTCAAGTGAAGAAGAAAGTCAGAGGTCATCCACCTCATCTAGAGAAGAGGAGGAGGTCACCACCTCAAGGATTGAGGGGGAGGAGAGACCCTCACCTACACATGATCAAGAGGAAGTCTCCACTTCATCCAAGGGTGAAGAGGAAGTCAACCAAGCCTCAACCTCCACCAAAGCAAGGACTAAAGACCACATTGTATGTTTTGGGTGCAATGAAAAGGGGCACTACAAGGATAAGTGCCCACTAGGTAAGAAAAAGGAGGTACACCCTAAACCCATTGTAAATTCCTTTAAAGCTAATGTGGGTTGTAGAATTGGTGAAGCTCAAGCTAAAAGGAAGAAGATTCGATGTTTCACATGTGGAGAACTAGGGCATTATCACACTAAATGCCCTAGAAAAGGTGAGCTAAAGAAGATGGAAAATCTAAGAAGATGGGAAAAAGAAGAAAGAAGGAAGAGAAGAAGCTCACAACATGGAAGGACTACAAGGGTAAGGGAGGTACCCTCTAACCCTAGTTTAAAAAGAAATTCGATTTCAAGTTCTTCTTTACATTTCAAGAATCATGTTAATTACCCACCCATGCATGCTAGAACTCATGAGAATTGTTTATTTGTGCATAATCATGGATTCAAGTACAATGATAGGACTAAGGGTAACAAGGTAGATCATAACCCTAAGAAAAGCATGCATCATGATAGACCTAAGACTTGGGTACCTAAGGATCAAGGCATTGACCCCAAGAAGGGGAGACAAATGCCTAAGAAAATGGATAGGTCTAGGAATGTCCAAAGTGGACATATGGAATCCAAGGTTAGAGGGCTAAAAAGGAAAAATCAAGCCTTAAGGGCAAGGCTTGATACTTTTAGAGAAGACCTTAGAAAGATTCAAGATTGGATCTAAAGGTCTAGACATGGTGTTGGGTAGTATAAAACCTAACTACGATAGATCGGGATTGGGATACCGGTCTAAGACCTCCAAGGCCAACAAAAAGAAGTATGCTGGGGAGGCATACAATCATGGTAAGGAGGGTAAGTCCAAGGATGGCAAGGGAATGTCATCCAAGGGTAGAAAGGGTGACTTAACCAAGGACAATGTGTCCAAGGTTAAGAAGGTTCACTTTGTGGGCCAAGAGTCACCGGGGGCACACCGGTGTAGCTTAGTGTGGATTGAGTCACCTAGGGAGGTGGCTAGGGTTCAGAGCTCTAGGGGGAGCTCTAGGATCCTATGGGGTCCATGGTGAATGGATCTCAAGAGTTTCTCCCCTAGAAAATTAGGTTGAAATATGCCAAAAGGATTGGAAGACTTGGGTAAGTCTTAATTCTAGAAAATGGCACATTAAAAGGAGAATTAGGGAGGAAAAGATGAAAATAGGATATATCTGAGAAAATTAGGTTTTAAAGAGTGAACACCATGCAATTCAGTGTTAGAAATGAGCTATGATCAAGTATAAGAGAATACATTAAGGAGAAGTCACAATTGAGACTTTTGGGATGAGTTTCAATGATACACTTTAAGATAAGTTGAGTTTCATGCCAATCTTGGGATCCGGAGTACATTTGGTTGGAAATGTATTTTTCCCAAGTAGACATTGGTCCTACAAATCTCCCCACGAAATTTTATAATTTTTGGAGATTTGTAGAATTATCTAGGCATTACTGAAATTGGGCAGAAAAACTTGAAAATCAGGTATCAGTCGACTGCCCTGGGGGCAGTCGACTGGTAAGATCCCAGAAACATTCTATGAGTTTTGGGAGTCGACTGCCACAGGGGCAGTCGACTCGTCTATAGGCTGAAATAAGAAAATGACTATTGGATGATAGAATATGATATCTAAATTAAAATCCTTGATGATACTGGTTGAGTAAAGGTGTGCCTCATGGGTTAATGGTGATTATATGAAATGAGGCCATATGGAAAATTCAAGGAAGTTTGATAAGTTTCTCATGTGTATCTAGGATTTAGAGATAAAAGGGGGAAACTTTCATCATATTAAGGATATGGATAAAGAAATGAATTGAGGACAATTTCATGTGTCGAATTATGATGATTAGCTTTGGCAAATACATGGAATTAGAGATACATTTGCAAATTGATACGAAATGTCAACCTTTTGAGGAAATTAGGAATTGTACCAAAGTCAAGCACATTTGATAATCTTAATCAAATGACATTTTTCTAGGATAGGGTACATCCTAGCAAGTGTGCTTGCAAACCCTTTGAGTGTTTATGATTTTGTTGAGTTCTTTTTGGCACCTAGGGAAAGGTTGCTTGGGGCAAGCCTTTGAAAGTGTCAAAGGGGGAAGAACTTGGAAGTTAGGTTGGGTAGAACCTAATTTGAGTCTATGGGGCTAAGTTGGGTAGAACTTAACCTAAGAAAAATGAAAATTGGGAGAAGGCATGGGTAAAGGGGGGAGGTTGCCTCCTAGTTGCCTTGATTTTCATTTTGAAATTTTTGGGTTTTGTGTCAAACTTGGGAATGGTGATAGATACATGGGTAGATGTATTTTTCCCAAGTAGGTATAGGTTCCACAAAGTTGTCCACGAAGTTTGGAAATTTTTGGAAAATTATGGAATTTCTGGCGCGTTTCTGAAATTCGGCCAGAAAATCAGATTTTAGGCGTATCAGTCGACTGACACTATTGCCAGTCGACTGCCAGAGGCTGATTTGCGTATCAGCAGCTGGTTTGGAGTCCAAATGACAAGGAACCAGTGTATGGGGGCCTAGTACACTGTGTTTAGGGTCATTGGGGATGTTAAGAACCAATAATTGGGATATTATTGGGTTCTTTTTTATGTGTGGCAAAGGGGGAGAAATATTGGGTTTAAGTGGGAAACTAATACCTTTGCTAGAAACCCTAGGTTTAGGGGGAACTAAGCTTAAGGGGGAGCATGATTGCTCCCTTCTTGGCGTAAGGGGAACCTTGGAGAGGTTCTTAAAAAGCCTTTGTAAGTCCAATATAGGGGGAGCTTGGGAGAAGCTTTAAAACTCGGTTTGTGTGGAAAAATCCTAGCTTGGAGGGCTAGGTGTAAAATTCCTAACTTGGAGGGTTAGGTGTGGAGAAATCCTAACTTGGAGGGTTAGGTGGTGAAATTCCTAGCCTGGAGGGCTAGGTGTAAAATTCCTAACTTGGAGGGTTAGGTGTGGGATGCCTTGGGATAGGATCCAGTTATGCATTGCATATGCATTCATTTAGCATGGTTTTTGCTACATACTACTATCTTGCTTTCCTAACTTAAACGGATTGCCAAACATCAAAAAGGGGGAGATTGTTGGAGCAATCGGTCCTAAGATGGTCCGGTGTGACCATAGGTTTTGATGTTTGGACAAAGGGTTTAAGTTAGGTTTACCCTTGTGTATTTGATATGCGTATGTTGAGTGTGTAGGTTGTACAAGTACGCATATGGACTTGACTGGACAGCCTCAGTATGGTGAAGGATGGCATGAAGGCAAGCTGGAGGCTTGTGTGCACATCTGAGAGACCTTGGAGTGCAGGGATGATGAGCTGATGGGCGCGGACTTCGAGACATGCGTGAAGGATGGCATGGAGGCAAGCTGGAGGCTTGCGTGCATCCGAGGGACGGGAGCCGAAGATGAAGAGGGCGCGAAAGCAACAGTCGAGGCTGCGGAGGAGGAGTCAGTCGAGTCATGAGGGTCGAGTGCTGTGTGAATGTACTCGGGAAGGGATTCAGCTAGGGACCAGTCGACTGCCCTGGGGGCAGTCGACTGGTAGCGAGAAATCAACCCCTAGTCATATTTAAAGAGGACTTCGTGGTGACTGAGTTTCTTGACGAAACTTGCTTGGATAGGGCAAGTTAGTAGTCTTGTATACTCAGGAAGTGTCCTTGGTGCTGTAGCGAGGTTTCTCCACCCACAAGGAGCGACGAGTTCTAGCCGGAGGTTATCCGGGGATTGATCCACCAACGGATTGTTGGATTAGTCACCCGACCGGGGTGGATACCAACTAAAATCTCCGTGTTAACATTGGTTAGTGATTTTATTATTGTTTTACTATTATTTCCGCTGTGCAAACTAACCGTGTAGGAGCTAGAATTTGGCGAAACTCTATTCACCCCCCCTCTAGCGTACGGCATTGATCCTTACAGTTTAGTTACTGTAGGCAACATAAATTTTATATATATATATATATATATATATATATATATATATATATATATATATATATATATATATATATATATATATATATGTTGTAAAGAGGTATCATGTGTTCGTAGGTTATTGTTGGGTATTGAATCGATTACTTGGATGAGATTTGGGCTAAGTCAGTCATGAACCTAAACTCGGTATTTCGTTGGGTGGCTAAATCAATTGTAATGGATAGATACATTTGATTAAAAAGATGTGTAATTATGGTTATTTTGTTTATATGGATTTAACTAATTTATTTAACTGTATAATTAGTTAAACTTTTGTATTGACTCAGGACCCTAATTCGGACTCGTTCAGTTGATCGTAGAAGGTTCTCGTTTACAAACATTTATAATAAAAAGCGGGTACTTCTTCTTTGTACTTGTATAGTTCTTTTACCTTTAAGCATGGTTGTTTCATGTCTAAATAGGTTGCTTGACCTTGTTCCTTGTTGTTTGTTATTTTAACATCATCGTTGATACTTTCTTCGTTGATCTTCGAGTATTCGAAATTCTATATCCGTACAGTCTCCTCTTGAATTTCTGTTTTGTAAAGTACCGCTTGAACGCGAGTACTTAGAGGTTCATTAAACACAATTAGGTTTATTTGGCATTAGAATTATCCTACCTAGTATTGTAGATGCATAATCGTTGGTTTTTGATAGTTGGTTGATTGTATCGTTGCATCGTCGATACTTGTTGGATTTTGTTGCATCGTTGTTTTCCAGTTGTTCGTGCATCTTGTAGCATGCACCATATCTGCACGTTGCATACTAACGGCTGTTGGACTTCCATACAGTTAAATCATCGTTAGTCATTTAGTTGCTCATTTCACTCAACTACTTGTTGTCGTGGTAGTTGCTAGAGTGCAAGCAACTATCCTATTATACCACACATGTTGCAGCTGTAGGAAAGCAGTGACACCCTCACCGTTGTTTTCGAGGGACTTAAAGTTGTTGATAGCTCCCCCTTTATTCCGGGGTTTGGAGCAGTTGGCTCTCCAGCATTCTGTCCACTCAACCACATATATTTGTGGTATTCGTTGGAGTGCGTATAGTTATTATAGCCCTACCCACTCGGTCACACAGATGTGATGTGTTGGCGGCCTGACTGGCATCAGGAGTGACACATATTATTGAATCATATGCATATATTGCATTTATGCATTTTCTTGTGGTTGTTGCATTTATATGAGCTATATTTGCTGCATTTGGTCGACATGCATGTATGTTTTGATATTGTGATATCATGAGATTTTCCGTACATGCTTAGTTGTTATTCAGTTTTATACCATGGTGTTTTACAGTTGTTATATATGTTTAGGTATTCTTATATCCCTTAGAGACTGTACCTGTTGTTTCTCTACTTAGTTTATCTTTTATTATGACATGCAATTGTCGACTCATATACCCGCTGAGTCCGCCCAGACTCACCACCGCTATCACCCATTTTTGTTTTCAGATAGCAGGTAGATATTTTACTTGGAGCCAGGAGAGGATCTAGTTACCAGCCCCTCAGTCTCTCAGTCCCTCAATCCCATCGGGTTGTTTTATTTGGAGTTGTTTCAGATTCTCCGTAGTTTCTTCGTTTCCGCATTTATTTTATTATCAGGTATGGTCTTGGCTAATTTGTAGTCATGTCTTATTGGTCGGGTTTGTTTGTTGTGGAGTTCTCTTTGGTTGTGTTTTTATTTTATATTTAAGGTGGCTGAGCCACCTGTTATCTCTTATGTTGATATTAACTGCATGGTTGTGCTTTTATTTTACAGTTATGATGGTTGAGCCATCTTTTATTTGGTGATGTTATGTATATATGCTCCAACTTGTCCGCCGTATAAGGGAGATGCTGCCCGATTTTCAAGTAAGCATGTGCGTCTGGGGACGTGACAGCAATTGAAGACCTAGTTGGGAACTAGACAGTGGAAGTCCTAGAGGGACTAGGCAAGGAAATAGTCCAAGTGGGTCAATGGTTAATCGAAAACTTGGTGGATAAGCCTTGGAAGGTCAGAGTTGACTGGATGCTAGGTGGAAAGTCCCAATAGGTCACAGATGATTGGATGTTGGGCAAATGTACCCTAAACTTTAAATTTTGAGTGTTAGGGTTGGGTCAATCAATAGGCAATCGATGAGGGTTATCGATTGGCCCAAACCAATCGATTAGAGTAATCGAATGGGAGATGTTTTGCGAAGCACAGTAAGGCTCAAAATCAATTAATCAATTGATTAGACCTTATGTTAATCGATTAGAGTAATCGATTAAGGATCTTTTCGCGAGAGCATAGGATGTATTGGAATCGATTGGGCAATTGATTAATCTTGGTCTAACTGATTAGGGTAATAAATTAGGACCAAAGTCAATCGATTAGGGTAATCGATTGAGAGCTTATTACAAGAGCACAGTGAGAGTCGGAATCAATTGGGCTAAGGCCAAACAATCAGGCAATGTTATGTCGTGAACCAAAAGGTTCTAAATTGATTAAGAAATTGATTCAGGTTTCACCAATTGATTGGACTAATCAATTGGAACATTTTTCGCGAGAGAACAAAAAGATGAGGAATCGACTAGACAGCTTTCTCTTTCACGAATAGAAACTTCAGAATTGATTAACTTAATCAATTAGAAGCTGGTAATTGATTGCTATGACTCACCAATCGATTAGACAGACAAAAAAAAAGTCATTCTACAGGTTTTGAATGATGGATTGATGTGGCGATCGATTGGGAGTCAGGTCAATCGATTAGAAAGCGAAAGTCATCCCTAAAAAAGGAGTTTTCGCGAAGATTTGAAGTACACTCATTTACGCCAATTCTTGCGAGTAGTGTTGCTATATTTCAAACAACTAAGCGTCATTTTCTAGTAATAAGAGATTTAGGGTTATTCATCACAAAATCATTTCCGATTGTATTTACTTGTGTATTTTGCATTTGTTGTTGTATTTGTTTGATTGAGCTTGTACAAGACTTCTCCACCTCCGGAAAGGAGGTTTTCATAGTAGATCTATGAGTGAGTAGTGGACCCTTAGATTAGTCACCTCAAGGAGGAGTACAGCAAGTAAAATCCAAGTGTTAACATTATAAAGATCTTCACTTCGAGGTTTTCATTGCCATTCAAGTTCAACAAAGCAAAGTGAGATATTCACCCCTCTCCCCTCCTAGCTCTTGGAGCAATCTAGGTACCTTAGGTTTTGATGCTTGGGCAAAGGTTTAAGTTAGGATTATTATTGTATTTAATGTTGCATTGTGGGAATCCAAGATATAGGTACGAAGGAGAAAAGTCCAATTGACATCTTAGCAAAGGGAGACCCGACAATAAGGACCGAAGCCGAAGGAAGCTCTAGAAGACAAGGAGTGAAGGATGGAAAGGCATCCGAGAGACGAAAGGCTGATGGAGGAGGCTAGAAGGGTAGGTCTAGATTGGTTGGGTGAGGACGAGTGCTGAGTGACTGTACTCGGGGTTGAAACCCTAAGTTTAGGGTTTGGGCAGTTGACTGCTGCATGGAGCAATCGACTGTGATAGGCACAGAAAGATCAGTCAACTGATCCTCTGTGCAGTCGACTGGTATCGGCTGGAATTCGAACGTTGGGCTATAACGTTCAAGTTCGGGTGGACCAGTCGACTGGTGTTGGCACCAGTCGACTGGTAACAGCTATTTCATGGACAAACTCTATTTAAGAGAGCTCAGTTTAGCTGAGTAAAGGTTGACGAAATAAGCTTGGGTAAAGCTTATTAGTAGTCTACCAAGCTCAGGTGTGTGTGCAAGTGTTGTGGTGAGGTTTCTACACCCACATGGAGCGACATAAGCTAGCCGGAGGCTTTCCGGGGAGTCATCCACCGATGGATCGGGATCGTGCACCTTAGGGACAACCGTGGAGTATGAGTTTTATCTCTGAACCACGTTAAATTGGTTTGTGTTCTTCCTTGTTAGTTTTAGTTTGTATTGTATTCCATTGTGCACTAACACATGTAGGAAGAACCGGCGAATTAAGTGGATGATTGGCTATTCACCCCCCCCCCAGCCAACCTTACGCACCGATCCCAACAAGTGATATTAGAGCGGGGGTCACTCTTGTTGGACTAACCACGAAAAGAGCAAAGGCGCTGGAGGAAGATGTATTTGGAAGGTCCGCTAGGATGGAATACTCGAATCCCACCTTCATATGATCGAAACAATTTCGATTATTGTAGGAAGCGGTTGGAGATTTGGTTCCAAATGGATTGGGACCATTGGACCACATTGGAGGCTCCATTCGAAACTCCAATGGACAAAAAGGGGAAACACCTCCGACCTCGATATTGGACAAAGGATCATAAGGAGGAAGCGGAGGCGGATAAGGAGGTAACGAGAATTGTTTTAAACTTATTACCTTCTTATATTGTGTCTTGTGTAGGTGATTATGAGCTATGGAGAAATGTGATAAATCTACATGAGAATTCTACACAAGAACAAGGAGTGAAGGAGCCTAAGGATAAGGGCTCATTGGTCCAAGAGAAGGAGAAGGACCAATCGGTAGTTGAATCGAGTTCAACATCCGAAGATGAGGAGAAAGTGGAATCGTCAACATCCTCAAGTGAGGAGAAAGAAGAGCAATCCAAAGTGAAGGAGATCTTGGAAGCTCAACCTTCAACCTCAACTACTAAGAAGAGTGGGAAATCCCACATCAAATACTTTGAGTGTGGTCAAATGGGACATTACAAGAGTAGGCGTCTTTCACTCAAGAAGGTAAAAGAGGTAAACCCTAAACCCGGTAAGTTTATTTAAAAACTAATGAGGGTTGTAGGGATGGAGCTAAGGATAAGAAGCATATAATTTGCTTCACGTGTAGTGAGCGGGGGCACTACCATACAAAATGCCCAAGGAAAGGAGAGCTCAAGAAGCTAGGGCATTTAAAGAAATTAGAGAAGAAGAGGAGCTTAAGTCAATGGGGAGCTTCAAAGGTAAAAGGGAAGATAATCCCCTATTTAAAATTTAATCCAATTTCAAATTCGTATATGCTTGTTAAAAATAATATAGATTATTTACCCAAGCATTATCATGGATTTAGGTATAATGATAGGAATAGGGTTAACAAGGTAGATAACCCTAGAAAATCATTACCCAAGACTAGACCAAACAAGACTCAAACTACCATGCCTAAGGGGAGGAAGGTAGTAAATGTAACGACCCGGAAAATTCTCTTAATATTTTCTTAAAATATTAAGCATGTCTAGATAATGTTCCGAGGGACCTAGAAATATTAGTACGAACCTTAGCCTAGAAATCCATGATTTTTCTCATTTAAATTGAAAAACTAAGTACTAATGGGCCTTATATGGGCTTTTCTAGTACCATGATTATTAGTGGATTTTAGGTAGAATTTAATATAAATATAAATGGATTTTAATTAGGAATATTAGTATGATTATGGGTGAGTTTTAGCATGATTTCCTATTTAAATTGAGAAGTTAGGCACTAATGGGCCTTATATGGCTTTCTAGTACCATGATTATTGATGAATTTTAGGTAAAAATTTATAGAAATATAAAGGGGTTTTAATGAGAAATATTAACATAATTATGGGGGATTTTTAGGGGATTTTCGAATATTAGGAAAAATAAAATAAAAATAAAATGAAAAATTAATGCATGCACCAAGGATTTGAACCTTGGACCTCTTGTATAACCCTGCATGCTCTAACCAACTCACCTAGCAAGGGATTTCTATGAGGAAATGAAATGGAGTTTGGTTAAGGCTAAGGGGAAGAGGAAGAGACACCATGACTCTTCACTTACCCTCCTTAATGTGCTATAAAGAGGGGGTTTGGGAGTTTCTTTCTTCCTCCCTCATTCTAGCCGAAAATCTCAAGAGGAGATTTCCCTTGGAAAAGCTTCACAAGAGGGTCTCATCTCCAAGATCTAAAGGGCTCCCAAGGTTACAAGGGCTAGAGGTGACTTAAGGTCTAAGGAGTTCGACTTAAGGTCTAAGGAGTTCTTTTGATTCTCTATAATCAAGGTGAAAAATCAAGAAACACCAAGGTAAGACTCCCTCACCTGTCGTATAATAGTTCCTTATGATTTCCATGATTTTTAGCATGATATATTGGTTAGTTTTTGGATTTGATGTTGAAAGAAAAGAAAACCAAGAACCTTAGGCTTGTGGGTTTCGACCACCATGATTTTAAGGTCTATAGTTATGCCAAAAATCTTGATAATGTTGTTTAATGTTCCCTTATGATGTGTAGAGGTTAAGTATAATTTTTGGGAATTTTTGGAGTACCCTAGGACACTCTAGGGTTTCGGCCAACATGAAAGGAACAAAATCAACACCTAGAGACCCTATGGGTTTTGGCACAATGTTTTAGAGTCCATAATGATGCTAAAAATCTTTATAATATTATTTAATGTTCCCTTATAATGTGTAGAGGTTAAGTATAATTTTTGGGAATTTTTGGAGTACCTTAGGACACCCTAGGGTTTCGGCCAACATGAAAGGAACAAAATCAACACCTAGAGACCCTATGGGTTTCGGCCACAATGTTTTAGGGTTCATAATGATGCTAAAAATCTTTATAATGTTATTTAATGTTCCCTGATGATGTTTAGAGATTAAGAATAATTTTTGGGAATTTTTGGAGTACCCTAGGATACCCTAGGGTTTCGGCCAACAACAAGAACCCTTGTGTAGGGTTGGGTTTAAAACCTCAAGTGTTTGTTCATGTATTGTCATGATATAAGGGAGATGGAGAGTGTTTATGTGAATGTTTCACATGGCCTAGAGACCCTATAGGTTTCGGCCAAGTACCCTAAGGGGGTGGAAAGTTAGGATTTATTTCAAGTAAGGGTCCCAATGGCCCTATGGTAAGGTATGGTTGGTGTTTAAGTAATTGATTTGGTGTTTTAATAGAATTTTTCCATACCCCCATGACCTTGAAGTTTTAGCCAAGAGTAAGATTAGGGCTAAAGGATTAGGGTTGGCCTTAAGTATGGGATCAAAGGGGTTCCTATGGCCTAGTATATGTGTATGAGATGTTGTTTGGGAAGTTATGTGAAGGTTCATGGACCTAGGGTTCCTTGGGGATTTTCGGCCAAGGGCATAACCTAGGGCTAGGGTTGGGTTAAACCTACCAAGATGCTTGTGTATGAGTTACCAAGATATATGTTTAAGTAAGATGGAAGAAGTTCTATGTTAACAAACCCTTAGTTTGTATGTCATGAATTATATGTTGAGTCATAGATGTTTAGACATGTGCCATGATTTATGAATGATATGTATGTATGCCATATCTTATGAATGATATGCCATGTTTTATGAATAATATGCATGTATGTCATGTCTTATGAATGATACGTATGTATGCCATGTTTTATGAATAAGATGTATGTATGTCATGTCTTATGAATGAGGTTAAAGTACATGCCTTTAAGGCATAACGATGATGTTAAGTATGATGAATGAATGATGATGAATGACAAGTATGATGAATGAAAGATGATGCTTATGTCTTTAAGGCATAAATATGCTAAACGGCACGGTCGATGGTCGACGGTACGACGGTCGAGAGGACCGGTAAATGGGCCGGTAGACGGGCCGAGCCGTAACAAGTTATGCTATGTTAGGTATGCCATGAAGGTCTCATGAATGATGAAGCATGTAAAGTATTTTACTTTATGAATGAGCTTATACCGGACCGAAGTATGGGTCCAAGGGATGGGCACCTTAAGAACACCCCGGTTCTGGACTACCGACTATGCTGTCCACGGTTCTGGCACTACCGAAGCTGTGCAACAGGGATGGGCACCTTAAGAACGCCTCGGTTCGGGGACTACCGACTATGCTGTCCTTACCCTAGTAGGTCGAGGCTAGCTACCTCGTATTTACTTAGGGATGCAGGCTTATGATGTATGTATGTGGTACAAGCCAGGGCCCAATGAATGATATGATGATTATGTTTAAGCATTTAAAAGTATGTTTTAAAGATTAAGCATCTTTATATATATATATGCAATTGCCACATGCATCCATCCATGTTATGCATTATATTTATGATAAGAATACTATGCAAAGTAAGTTTATGCAAGGTATGTTTATGCAAATGATTTTATGTATGTTTATGCTAATATATGATGCCATGATTTAATTGTGTTTATGTTAAGTTAAAATGCCATGATTTTATTTATGTTTATGCTAGTTTAGGATGTCATGATTTATTTATGTTTATGCTAGTTTAGGATGCCATGACTTTATTTATATTCATGCGAGTTTAGGATGCCATGATTCAATTATGTTTATGTTAAGTTAGAATGTCATGATTTTATTTATGCTCATGCTAGTTTAGGATGCCATGATTTATTTATGTTTATGCTAAGTTAGAATGCCATGATTTTATTTATGTTCATGCTAGTTTAGGTTGCCATGATTTAATTATATTTATGCTAAGTTGGAATGCCATGATTTTATTTAGGTTCATGCTAAGAATGTTTATGAGGTTGTGTTGATTATGTTTATGTCTATGCCAAATATTATGCCATGCTATGAATGTTTACGATGTTGATGTCTATGTCAAGTGTTATGCCACGCCATGAATGTTTTTATGGTTATGTTATGCCATGCTACGAATGTGATTAAGTTATGTTCATGCCATGATGAATGTATGCTAAATGATGAAAAGGTTTATGTTCTAAGTAAAGCACTAAGTATGTTAATGTCTTATGTGCTCATGATTAAATGATGAATGGTTTTAGTGAGTAGGAAAGAGTCTTACTAAGCCTGTGTGCTTATAGTCTTATTTTCCTTATACCGCAGATCACGCAAGGGGACAGTAAGGAAGCAGCAGGAGGGCATCAAAGAATGTGTGTGATAGTGACTTGGCCAAGGAGCAATATGGTTGCTCGTCTTATGATAGAACTCTACCTTTACTATTAAGTACTTGAATATGACTCTATGACATGATGCTAAAGTATGACATGATATGATGCTAAGTATGACAGGATGCTAAGTATGACATGATATGATGCTAAGTATAAAGTTAATATGCCAAGTTCCCATGTTATGATGCTAGGAATGGTAGTAAGTGCATGTAGGTGTAAGTTTAAAGGTTTCCGCTGCATTAGGATGTCTACATGCCCTAAGTATGTTAACGTAACGCCGCTTTATGAAAAGAAAAAAAAAGCGGGCGTTACAGTAAATGAGCAAGACATTAATCCAAGAAGGGGAGACATATGCCTAGGAAGATGAGTAGGTCTAGAAATGTCCAAGGTGGACATGTTGACACTAGGGTAAGAGCCCTAGAATTGGAAAATCAAGTCTTGAGGGCAAGGCTTGAGGAAATGGAGAGAGTCCTAGATAGGTTCATTATTGGACCTAGGGGACTTGAAATGTGTTTGGATGGTCAAAATCCCAAAAATATCAAATTGAATACTTCCAAGACCAAAAGAATGTCAAATGCTAGAAGGGCACAAGACATTAGTAAGGGAGAAGCGATCAAGGACAAGACGTCCAAGATTAAGAAGGTAACAGTTGAGAGTTAAGGATCACCGGAGGTACACCGGTGTGGCTTAGTAACCTTGGATGAGTCACCTAGGAAGGTGGCTAAGGTTAAGAGCTTAAGGAGAAGCTCTAAGAGTCAAATTGGGACCCATGGTAAATGAATCTCGGGAGAATTTCTTCTGGAAGTCTAGATGAATCATGGAGTGTGCCAAAGGGTTTGGAGATGGATTTGAGTCTCAATCCTTAGGTTTTGGTATATTGAGTTTATGTTTCATGCATGAAAATATGGTATTGGGGTCATATTGCATGAAAATTAGTTTTTGATGTGTAGATGCCATATAAACCAATGCTAAGGATACATTATGGTTTGGTATGGCCAGATACATCAAGAGGAAGCCAAAACTAGGACTTTAGGTTAAGATTCTATTGAGCTATTTAGATAGTTTTTGTTAGTAGGAGCCCTAGAGCCAATTATGTGATGATTGACTTGAAACTTTTGTATCATATTCCATTATTAATAAAGGCATGTTAGGTTATTATACTTACTTTATACTTGTTCCAAATAACTAAGTATAATAATGTCCTTGGGTAGTAGGTTCTTATCTACATCATATCGATTGGTTGAATCGATAGTGAGATAATGTAGAGAACACTACACTAAACCATTCCTAGTCAAGCATTAATATTCAAGGACAATATTAATGTACGGAGACTAGCATATAGGTCAATTGATGACTTGAGCTCACATGTCATGGATATGTGATATCAAGTTGACACATGGGTATACATTAAAGAATGTGTACTGAATTGACCCGCCATGAGAAAGTTTCATAGATTGTCATATGAGTGTCATAAACTTTCTCATGTGACTATTAGTATGAATAGTCTTTAGACCTGAAGTCACTACGGTTCCCTACATGAGGAGTTATGTATTTTGGTATCGTCAAACGTCACCCGTAACAGGGTGGACTATAAAGGCGTTCACAGGGTATATAATGAATTATGGGAGGGATGTGAGTGATGTAGATATGATCTATCCCTCCCATATAACGAGAGTGATATCTGTGGACCCCTTGATCCAGTAAGACTGCTAAAACGCATGGTCATGCTCAAATGAGTCAATATGAGATATTGAGCTCATTTGTTTGAGTGTCTACTTGGGGATCAAGAAACACAATGATTGATCTAGGATGACACAGTCTATGCCTCATTGGTCAATCTAGATATCGAGGATAGAAGGATAAGGTCATACATTATCATAGTCACGGAGGTTAAGTCGGATCTCGACTTTTCTTGTTACTTGAGTAGCTATGGTGCATTGCTAGATGCCGCTCATTTCTTATGTATCTAAAGCAGTTTAGGAATATTGCCAACATTACGAGAACCTATTAGGTCACACACTAAGGACACGATACTTCAGAGATTGATTGATCTTAGTTTGACTAAGATTTGATCCGAATTGGATTGATTGAGTTAGACTCAAGTGAATCTAATTAGATTATGAGATTGAGATCTAATTTGAGTTAGACTCATTTAGATTAGACTCAACCACATTTGGATGAGATATTAATTCATTAAAGTGTGTAATGAATTAATAATAAAGGAAGAGGAAGAATCTCTCTTCATTGAATAGAGAAAAGTTGAAGAGCCACATGAGAAGATGTGCTCTTTATTGGCTTTAATGAAGGGAAACTAAAGGGAAAAAATCTCTTCATATTCATGGGATGAGTATAAAAGAATTTCTTGTCATTTTGGATGGTGGCTTAGTCTTTTTCCCTTCCTCTCTTCCTCCTCTTCTCCCTCTTTAGCCAAAACACTATTTTGGGGTTCTTGGTGTCTTTGCGAACTACCTCAAGTTGCTAGCACAACTAAGGTAGTTCTTCTCCGAAGTTGAGAGATTGTGTTCGTGTAGATACACATAGAGGCACAGACACTTGAACATGCAAGAGATCCGACGTACCTTGGATGAGCGGGATAAACGAAAGGGCACGCATCGAAGGTATATTTATAAGATAAGTAGCTGTAGATCGGCTTTGTACGAGTTTTCTTTCACATGGATCGCTCGAGGGATCTTGTTTTCGCTGCGGGTTTTTGTTTATGTCGCCGGGAGATCCCAACATGTTCGAGTTCGGGTGGACTAGTCGATTGGTATTGTCACCAGTCGATTGGTAACGACTATTTCAGGGACGAGCTCTATTTAAGAAACTCAATTTAACTGAGTAAAGGTTGACGAAATAAGCTTAGGTAAAGCTTATTAGTAGTCTACCAAGCTCAACTGTGTGTGCAAATATTGTGGTGAGGTTTTAAACCCACAAAGAGCGACATGAGCTAGCCGGAGGCTTTCCAGGGAGTCATCCACTAACAGATCGGGATCGTGCACCTTACGGACAACCGTGGAGTAGGAGCTTTATCTCCGAACTACGTTAAATTGGTTTGTGTTCTTTCTTATTAGTTTTAGTTTGTATTGTATTCCGTTACGCACTAACACATATAGGAAGAACCAGCAAATTAAGTGGGTGATCGACTATTCACCCCCTCTAGTCGTACGCATCGGTCCCAACACTATCTCATACCGATACTAACAAGTAGTATCTGAGTGAGACCGCTCTTCTTTGGATAAATCGCCAGAAAGAGCAAAGAGCTAGAAAAAGAATAAGAAGTTATATTCTTGAATCCCTACATTTCAACAAGTCAAGAGACTAATCGTCAAGGGAGCTCAAAGTTTGCAAATGGATCTTCAAGATGGATTCAGATATGACATCCGGGCACCTCCATCCTTCAAATTGGGAACTTTGATCTTTGAAAATCAAGCATCAAAATTTTCTTCATGATGGACATAAAACAATAGTTTACTCTGATAGAAGAATTTGAAGCTCCAAGAAATAGCAAAGAAAACTCCTCAAGAAGGAGAAATGGACCGAGAAATAAGTCAAGAGATTCGAGGCTAATGATAAGGTAATCAAAATTTTGATTAATTTGTTGCCTAAAAATATCCTGTGCAAAATAGGTGAATACAAGGATGCCAAAAAGTTATGAAGCAAATTAGTCAAGCTTCATGAAGATCAACCCTGAATTCAAAGTGAAGACAAATTCAAAGAGGGAGAATCTTTGGTTCAAGAACATGAGGATTCAGAGGTTGAGAGGTGCTTAATATCCAAGGATGAAAATGAAGACGCATCCACCTCAAGAATTAAGGGGGAGAGTGTATGTACCTCGGGTTGGTTTTGATATAGTCAAATGAGTCAAGTTAAGTCCTATGGTATTTGATCTTTGTGTCTAAGTGTGCAAAAGTTTAAGAACATAAGAAGTCGAGCGGAAGACGCGGCGAGCAAAAAAGATGGCATGGTAAAGAGAGTTGATGGGTTTGGTGCATTAGATAGATGAGATGTTGTGGAAGAGTACACCGATGGACGAGAAGAACGTATGCAATGCCCGAGGGTTGAGAAGCCAAGGAGGAAGCCTACTCAAGGAGAAGGTCAAAGTTAGGTTCGGGTGAGCTCAACTTCGGATAGTCGGAGCTTCACCCAAGCGTAAGAGAGCGGAAAAGATCAACTTGGAAGTTAATCTTAAAGACCCGAGGTGCCTGAAGTCTATTTAAGGGCGCCTCAGGTGCGAATCTTGAAGATATCGCTGAAAGGCGCGAAGGCACCCTAGTTTGGACTGAGGGTTCCCTAGTTTGTAACTAAGCGTCCTCGGTCAGAACCAGGGCACCCTAAGTGAATAGTAGTCGTTAGGCTACTATTGACTATGTGAATAAAATTTCATCCATCCAGGGCCCCCCCTAAGTCACAACTAAGATGCCTTAAATATCATGTCAGCAGACGGTCACTTTGGCGTTGGGCTATAAATAGCTCCTAGAGCTAGGATTAAAAGAAACAATTGTAATTCATTCTTCCTAGTAGCTTTCCAACATTTGTAAGAGGCTTTTAGGCCTTCCACGAAGGAGATCATTAGTGTATTTTTCACTGCCTTGGATTAGTAATCTCCCAGTTGCAACTAAGTAAATCTGCTAGTCTCTTACCTCTATTTTATATTGTTATTTTTAATTGATTAACTAATCTGTTATCCTTACCAAGAAAAAGCGAGAGAAAATTCTAACTCAACTTGCAGGGTTATTCAATCTGCTATCTGATTAACTAATCAGTTATCCTTCTATATGAGCATCATTATTTATGATAGTCTTTCTCTTGAAAGTATGTATTTGATATATGTCATAATCATTATCATACATTATTTTAATTCCTTGTAATAGGATAATGGCATTAATTAACATCCTAAGTATAAATATCAAAGTTAAATATCTAGTTAGAGACACATGATCCCTTAGTTTAGGAAAAATAACTTTATACATCTTACAGGAACTATAGAGTGACTCGTATGTGTATTGAGGCATATTAGATATAAGTGAGAAGTTAGGAGGATGAGCAAAACTCAAAATATTGATTTAGTACATCTATTTAAGTTTAGTTTCTTCAAAATATATAATTATATGAAGTCCAATCATGGTGAAAGAAAATGTACAAGTCATGTGAATTTAACTCAAAGATCATGCTTGGAAATTGTTTTTTAAAATAACTTCAGAAATATATTGAAAAATCTTCGTGAAGTTTATCTGTTGATAAGAATCACTATTGATTAGTTAAATACAAAGTTAGTATGAAATATTAAAGTTTTCAATGACTTTCAATTTTGTATCATTCTTTAAAAATGAAATATATTTTCATAGAAAATTATTTTTTTTATGATAGTATATGACATTAATAATGTTTATAAGAAATTTCATGATTTTTCAAAAATTATAGAATTATTATGAGTTTTTAAAATTCGGCCTAAAATTGAATTCAAAAATTAGACTCATCAATCAATTAAGCATTCTTACCAATCGATTGGTACGTGTTGTAATCGATTGGAAGCTCGCACTAATCAAGTAACACAGGCTGCAATCGATTGGTAGATGAAACCAATCAATTAGCAAGGTTATTTTTGGTTGACATGGTATGATTTCAGTCAATTAAGCCACATTTTGATCATTTAATTATCCCTATCCCTATGAAATTCTTTGATAAGTATTTAAGAGTAAATTTTTTTTGATGAAAATGAGAAAGGAATAGTTAAAGGAGACTAATTTGGAGTTAAAGAAGAGATTTAGATTCATGGTTAAATTATTAACCCCATGACTTCAATTTTGAGATTTTCTAAATGTTTAGGAATTCTAAATCATTGTTGGTGCAATGATAGAAGTTAGAGCATTTATTGAGGAGGAGATATACCTTAAAGGCATAATTTGGGTAAGAAAGGAGAGTTTTGAATGCTTATGGATGTATGCTTGTGGTTGAGCATTGAAAACAATAGAAGGTTGGGAACGTTCATTGTAATAAGAAAATTGAATTTTGGGAGAAGATTTTTGATATGTGTCAAAGGGGGAGAATGTAGAGTTTAAGTTAGGAAATCCTCATTTATTCTTTGGCATGAGATGATGTGTTGGGACCGATATGAGTTTGAGGAGAGGAGGGGGTAAATAGCTTCGATCGCTACTTTGAACTTGATTTGTAGTGGAAAACTTGAAATAATGTTAACACCTCGATTTACTTGGTCTCCATCTCTTTGAAGTGACTAATCCAAGGGTTTGATTCTCACAGTATCATCCACTATGAAACCCCTCCTTGGAAACTTTCCAGAGGTGAAGAAGTCTCGTATAAACTATTCTCACAAGAATAAAATACAAGCAACACCAAAAATGAATAGAAAATGAAAGCACAATACTTTACAATAAATCCTTTGCTTTGGATGTTTGTTTGTTGCTTTAGATTGCCTCTTGGTGATTGGAAATACAGTAGCACTTCTCTTTCAAACCCTCAAGAACTGGCGTCTGGAAATTTTCACGAACTCCCCTTTATATGGTTGTTGTTCCAAGTGATTTCCTCAATCGATTAGCCTTACTTACCAATCAATTACCACGTCACAATTCGACCGTTCAAACCTATAGAATGACTCTTTTTTCCTGGCTAATTGATTGGTGAGTCATACCAATCAATTCAGTAGCTTCTAAGTGATCGCCAATCAATTCCAAAGCTTTCTATTCGTGAGTGAAAAGCTATCTAATTGATTGCCCAATTGATTCCCAACATTTATGTTCTTTCACGGAAAAAAAATCCAATTGATTAGCCCAATCGATTCCAAAGTTTCTTTTCTTGCGAAAAAATATTCCTAATCGATCATCCCAATTGATTAACCCATGTTGAATTGATTAGCCCAATTGATTCAGCAACCTTTTGTTTGTTCATGAAAATCTCCCCAATCAATTACCTTAATTGATTGATGTGTTGAATCGATTTCAGCACTATGTGCCCTAATGAAAAACACTCCAATAGAATGCTTCAATCGATTGGCTTAAGCACCCAATTAATTGACCAATGATTCGGGCTCTCACTGTGCTCTCGCAAAAAGCTTCCCAATCGATTGGCTTAGGGCTAATCGATTACCCTAATCCTAACTCTTTTGATCCAAGTCTAAGGTTCTCTTATCCAACATTCGATCAACCTAGACTTATTGGGATTTCTCCACCAAGTGGATCAACCCACTTGGATTTTCCCTTACCAACTTTCCGTTGGGTTTTAGATTACCAAGTGTTCGGTTAACCTTTGACCCATTTGGACTTTTCCTTGCCAACTTCCTGTTAGGTTTCCGATCACCAAGTGTCCGATCAATCTTTGACCCACTTAAACTTTTCCACCGCCTAGCCCCACTAGGATTTTTATTGTTTAGTTCTCAACTAGGACGCTACATAGCCACGTTGAGATTTTTCATTATTTAGTTTCCAACTAGGTCTTTTACCGTCTGGCCTCGCTAGAACTTTCCATTGCTTAACCTAGTTCCCAACCAAGACTTCTACCATCTAATCTCGCTAGAACTTTCATTATTTAGTTCCCAATTAAGATTTCACTTCTTAACCTCACTCCACTTCTTAATTTTCCTAATCTTGCTGAGTGTCACTGTTTAATTTTCAATTAAAATTTTCACTGTTAGGGACTAAACTGACCGAATAACTTAGAGACTACTTTGGATAAATCAATTGATAGCATATTTAATAGAATGAGGTTACTATGTTACAGTGTCAAGTCAACAATCAAATTGAGGTGCCCTGGGACACGATGTAATGATATAAAGTAAGACGAAGGTTCAAATATTACGTTGATTATTTTTCAAACGCTTGTAAAGTACGAACTACTCGTGATGCTTAAAAGGAAACAACTTGAGGTAAGAATAAAGTTGATTGATTGCGTGTTGGAAAGCAAAATGAGCTACATTCGTTCCCTAAAAATCTGCGGCAAAACAGCAATGGAAAGATATTGACCGTGCTTACTCTCTCATTCTTTCTCTTAGTATCCTTATGCTCTAATTGTTTTCATCTGAATTTCATTTGACTAAAACAGTAGTAGAATAAAAAAAAAATCCAAACTATATAAAATTCTTTTCTTAGCCATGCGTCTTATATTTATTTTTTTACTACATGCTAATCATAATTTTATTTTGACCAACCAAATATATATACCAGGCTAACCGGAACCACTGTCCAGTCCTGCTAAAATTTTTCATCATCATCAAAGTATATCAAAAAGCGCTCATAATAAACGATCCAAAAGCTCAGCGTCTCAAAATTCACGTTCCATTTGAAAAAAAAAATCCTACAAAATACGTCACAATTGGAGATCGAACTATAAATATCTAGGATGACAATTGACAACTAATCGTCCTGCCACTGTACCATAACTCCAGGAGTAAAATTGTTATTATATTGTAGTACTAAAGGGTGGCTAGATTAAAATGATAATAAAGGTATACTTTTCCTTCGTTTGGGTTCTTACATACAAACTTTGATAGCATCTACACCAATAACACGAAGGATATTCTTCCAAGACGAAGGTAAAGTTAATGATCATCCCAAATTGAAGAAACTATAGTTGACTTTACCAAACCAGGCCCTAAAACTTTACTTGACCTCTCATACAGGATTCTTCATTTTACACATGAGGTGAGCATCCCCAAGAAGTTGCCCCATATATAACTCTTCATTCAAGCACCTAGAAGAAAAAGCATTTGTAACATTCAACCAATCTATTGTCTTATTTTCCAATGTAAGACAAAGTGAAGCCATCCTAACAATTGAATAGATTATGTCACCAACATACACCCAGAGCTTTAGGTTTAATAAATAAAGAAATTTAATAGTAAGCACTCGTCCATAACAAACTATTAGAATGCAACACTGCCAATGAACTGGTTTTATAAGAAAGACCCAAAAACTGAGAAATAGAACCATCACTGGGCATGTAGGATTAAGGTAACATAAGTTGTAAATGTAGCTGAACTACATACGGAAACAAAATTCACTTGGTAAACACAACAATGCAAAGTCCTCATTACCATCAGCTGCAAGCAGCTCAAATGACAAACAAAAATGCCAAATAACTAGCTCTTATGAAACGCAGAGGGATAAGTTGTTGGCCTGGCCAGGGCGTAGTTGATCTTAAATTCTACCAGCCCTGCTTAGATTCACCATCCCTGCAGAACCCTCCACTTGTGCACCTCTCAGAGCTGATGCATGGTATGATGTCCGCCCCGCACCCCCATAATTCCCTCCGGCACCCCGTGAACCATGTCCACTATGATCTCTCTGAAACCCTCCACCAGCTTGTGCTGAACCTCCAGTCCTCCCACCGTATCCTAGACGGCCTCCATAACCACCACCCTGCCTGCCTTGTGAGGCTCCTGAAACATAATTATCTTGCCACCTGTTGGGTGCCCCAGAAGTAGCATAATCCATACCTTCTCTTCGCTTTGGCGGAAGTCCCTCGATCCCCCCACCAGTCCTTGCCTCAAATGCCCTCTCATTGTTTTCAGCTAGAATTACAAGCTTATCTGCCATCTGAAAGAGTAGGCTTTGGAGCCTGGTTTGTTCCAAGTTGTGGAAGACAATGCACTTTGTGGGTTGATCCCAGCTTGCTTGCAACTCCTCCATAACCATCATCTTACTAACAATACTGTGGACATGAGCCTTAGAGAGGTCAAACATAGAAGTAAGCTGCTCTAAGCTGAGAGTATCGTAACAGGATGAGTATGCAAAGAGGTAAGTTCGGAGAGCCTCTTCCTTGATCTTGGACTTCACCATCTCTAGTACACTTTCTTGGTTCCTGAGAAGCTTCCAGATATCAAGAGAACTGATGACGCCAAAAGCTTTATGGCAGTCTCCCTTGCTAAGGGCTCTTGTAGCAGCCATGACATGATCCCTAACGTTCTCAGGAGGACCCACAAATGTGTGACGCTCATTCACTTCGAGAAGTCTCCTAAATGTCTTGCTAATAGGCTTACGCTTTGGGTCATATGCAGCAGCCGCCATGTTGGGGACCTCAAGAAGCATTGCAGAGATAAGATGAGTAGCTTCAAGGAGTTCAAGATTAATGTGCATGTGGTATGGCATCTGCCTTCTCCTCTCAGCCTTCTCCTGATGAAATAAATTATATATACATATTATTTTCATTGCATAGCAGTTGAATAATACAGGAGATAAGAGGTAAGGTCAATCATGGTCGAAACTATATTGCCTGAATGTTGTTTTGATGCAAAAATAAAATCATTGTGCTGACACCCAAAGCATATAAATTGTATCACTTAGTCACCAAGAATAAAAAATGTTACGAGCAGGATTTGTACAATGAGAGGAAAGCATTACAGTGGAAAAGCACAAGAAAATTTGAATAATGAGGTAAAAGTGGAACCAAAATTGGAAATGTATCTTTTACACAAGCACATGCAACCACCAATTCCTTGTCCACTCTTGTATGGAAAGCCAATTAACGGCCAGCATTTAGGGACATAACTTTCTTTTCCCGAAACAAGATTTCTTATATCTGATATATCTAAATGTACAAACAATATATCATAATAAAGTAGTTAATAGACAGTAAAGCGAGGCAGCACTCAGTCCAAAACATACATTGTAACACAATTAATGCATGAGAAAAGTTCAAGAAAAAAAAAGGATCTTCAAAAAAACCAAAAAATAGAATTTTACATTACCCAATCTCAGCGACATTAAGATTCTGATGGTATATGTATCTTGATTAGTTAAACAGTGCTCATGATTTATACTAGAAAGAAATATCAATTCTTTTTCAATGTTATTTTATAAAGAAAAAAATTCAATCAAATATGGCAGAATTAGTCATCAAAGGAATTATGGAACCCAAAGTGTCAGTTATACTTTATATGGACTAAGCGGTACAAAAAAAAAGGAAGGAAGAGATGTCCAGGCAGGTGGACTTATAAAATATTAAGACAAGAAACATTCCATCTAACATACATGTCAAAAGATAGATATTATCTAACTCTTTATTGATAAAAATTCACATGTTGCAGGAAACTATATAATATTGGTGTGATATTCACATGACAAGCAAAGAACCACTTAAAAAAATTTAGTTACCAATATCAGTTTGTTAAAATTAACAAATGAAAGAGAGTTTAAAACAGGTAAAAAGTGAAAATAAGAAAAGAAGATAAGTTACCTGCTCAGGAGTTTTTTCATGGTATCGATTTTGGGAGAAGCCTTGAGCCAGTAACTCTTTTACTCTACCACCTTGATACAGTTCAAAGAGGCAACCATGGGCTTCCTGAATCAAACCTGCCCTGAAGGCACAAAGTCCAAGTTGTGCCATTACTCTATTAAACAAGATTTGAGAAGATATATCCATGAGTTGAATACCATCCTGCAAATGGCTCATTAATAGAAGATCCCGAGCAATAGAGAACTCATCAAAAATAGCATGATGGTATATATCACACAGCATAGCCCTAGCCTTTGTTCTTTCATCACCATAACTGTAGATATGAGATACCAATGCATCCACCAATGTCCTGCTGCTCTCTGGAAATGTAGGCTTCCTCGGCACAAGCTCAGGAATTGAGATAAAAACTGGTGGTCCTCTGTTCTCCTCTATAGACTGCTTCTCTTCACTCTCATCACCATCTTCCAAACCCTCTTCTGTCCCAGTCTGCTCCGCCAAGTTCCTCATTGCATCATAAACTTCCTGAGGTTTATAATATACAAGCTCAAGTCTGCGCAGTGCTACCTTAGAAGCTGCTTTGAAGTCCCCAATCCTCTCCAAATAGTCCTGTACATTCTGTGCAATCACAAAAAATAAGGGCTCATCCCTAAGCCTCTCAACATACTCTCGAGTATACGGATCGATACACTGCAAGCTCTTGAAAAATTCTGAATCGAGTCGCTCAAGGAATGCAACCAAGTTTCCCCATACACGAACAGTTCCATTATATTCTGCACCTTTCTGAGTCTCGTTCTCCTCAGGTTCAACAGTGTCATCGACTACAATATTAGGATATTGCTCAAGGATATCAAGTACGAGAAGCATGTTACCAACACACTTCTTCCAGACATTGATGGGCATATGCCCAAGTAAGCTTGGATTGATGTCAAACTGTGATGATATAGCACTAAATAGAATCTCAAGTTTCTGGGCAGGTGTTTTGGCAACACGAGTCAAAAAAGTAAGCTGCTCAACCTGCTCTACTCTCCCTGTCCCCTTTTTGCCTCTAGCTGCCACAATCTCTTTGAGCTTCTTGTTAACAATATCCCATGTGATGTCACTTGGGTCCTTCATGAACTGCTTGTCCATAAGTTTATCCTTCTTGCTCGTCTTTCTCTCCCAAGCTCCACCACCCTCCTCATCATGTTCGTCCTCATCCTCATCATCCTCATCATCATTCTCTTCATCAGACATGACAATCTTCGATGGGTCTTCCTCCACCTCTGACTCCTCATCCTCATCCTCATCTTCATCTGGAGCCCCTTCATCCTCACTTTCTGGCTTTTCACGATACTTTGCTATCAGCTCCTCGTACTGCTTGTTATTTTTCTTCAGCTTCTGCTTCATTGAGTTAAGGGCCTTAGCATTGCTGCTGCTCATCTTCTTCTTAGCATCCTTATTAGCTAAGGCCTGAGCCAAGAAATCCTCAAGCATCACCAGGGCCTTAATATAAAGATTTGGCACCTTAACAGACTCTGTCACTCGAACAACCTTCTCAAGCTGCTTATTGATCTTCTCAAAGCTCTCCTGCAAACTAACCCAGTCATTTATCTTCATAGCATTCTTCATCTGATCAACAGTGGAAGCCATCTCATCAAATCTTTTATCACGAGCTGACTTGATCACTCGGTGTTGGCCATCTGAATCATCACTGTCACTGGCTTGATCTTGAAGGTACCTGCTCCTAGCTGTGGCCCCAGCATTATCACCTGCAGGTTGCTCTGCATCACTTCCATCTTCATACTCACTGTTTTCCTGTTCCTCTTCCTCAGTATCACTATCACCACCCTGAACCCAAGAATTTTCAATGACAAATCAAACATGCTAAAAGGAGTTACTTGTACAAGAAAATAAATAACAACAAAACCCACCTGTGTCCAGAAACGTGAAGCCATTTTCTCGTTGATTCCTTCTAGCTCAAAACCTTGAAATTCCGCATAAAAGGTTATTCAGCAATAAGCACACAACCCAACTAGTCATTAAATGTAAAGGTAGGTAAATAAAAAAGTAATAAAATGTTTAAATTAATAACTAGGAACATTATCTCTGTTAAAAACAAATAATGAGCAGATCCACCTTATCTGTAGAAGAGAGTGAAGCAAACAAAAGAGATAAATATGTACAACAAGCCCTAAGTCTCTCATGCCAATGAAAATCTAATATTAAATAGGTAAGCAATGTGCAAAAAAGTTAGTATCAGAAGGGGACAACTAGGTAAAATAGGACATGCAATTGGTATTAGAGATTTAGTACAAAATATGGTGAAAAGTTCAATTCAAAAATACTAGGTGGTACAACCTACGTAATCCTGGTAGCTGAGATGAGATGACTCTATCTAGGTGCAAGGAAGGCACACGCCTATTCACTAGTATAGAAGGGAGATGTAGCTCATATACTCGAAATTTGAAATTGTGTGCCACACTTCACATAGAAACACCCTGCACCTCCCATTGTTTGCCTAGCCCTACAACCTTTTAGTGCCTAGTCGCACCTAATGACTCATGAAACACTGGTTAAATACTACATTGGCACTGTAGATTTTAATGAGGCAGTTGATATCAAAATATTACAAGTCTACTTGTAAGAATGCAAATATTTTCACCATCCGGAGAAATAAAACGACAAAAAATAATAAAATCCAAACAGTAACATGTAGCATTATAGTAAATCTCTAGAACAGTTTCTCGCCCCCCCCCCCTTCAGTTCTTCACACTGTTACAAAAGCTGGCCTAGGCGGCCGCCTCGGTGTTAGGCGGTAGTCCTCACCCGACTACCACCTAGCGATTTTTACAACCTTGGTTCTTCATGAGGTTTTTATTTATGACAATCACTTGAGATCAGAAGAATAAAATAATTAATTGCAAGAAAAAAAGGAACAGCTATCAAAACATGCCAAACAAAACCTTAGTTTACCTTCCACATAAAATTTAGCACTATAACCATCATGTTTAACGCAACTCAAATTTCATGAAAAAAAATGTTTATCCAACCACTAATCTAGGTATAACAGACAAGAATAAACAGAGCAAAGAGAAAGCGAAAATACAAAAAGCACGATTTTACTGCGTATACACCGTGAAGTAGAAGATATAGGAACGAAGGAACTCGAACAGAAACACAAAAGAACTTACAAAAGGAAAATCAAGCAGGTGGCTTGCGCTGGTTGAGGTCCAGCTGGAGAGATGAGGGCAGTGCTCCGGCGGAGGCGATAACAGATGCGAATGGACGAGCCAGAGGCGGCGATCCGGCAGAGAAGGAGATGGCGTGCGGCGGATCCTTAGGCTAGGGTTTGCGTTATTGCTGACTTGCCGAGTAAAACTGACATATAAGAGTATGGGTACGGATCCCCAAATGCAAAATCCGAATCCAAATAGTGGAGATTTGACTGATATATTTCGAAAACTTGCGGAATTTTAAATTATCAGAATTGTTATGGAGGTATCCATGATCATCCGGGCATAGGTAGAGTCGGGTCCATTCAGAAAACTTAAAATAGGAGCGAATTTGATGAGTATTTTTTTAATATGATTTAAATTTGGAGAGTTTTCAAAATTCTCACATTCATACGGGCGGATATCAGAATATTATCGTCATTTAAATATGGCACGATGAGAGATGAGGATGAAGACAAGATAAGGATGAGAATGAAGATGAAGACGGAGATGGGGATCTCTCGATTAGTTTGGTAAATGTTAGATGGAAAACGAAGATAACTATCCTTTTAGATTTATTCTTGAGAATGAGAATCGAGGATAAGGATGGAGATGGAGATTTAATCTCCGTGGGATCGGAGATGAGAATTCCTCAATTACACATAACCGAGAATGAGACAGATATTAGGACCGGGATATAATTCAGAGGCGATGATCGAGATCAGGATAGCAAACCCACCCGTCAAGTACCGTTACATTGTTATCCTTGGACATAGACAATTCAGCATTTTCCTAAACCATATACAAAAGTTTGTCAAATACCAATTTAACGTATCCAAAGTTCATATTTACAAAATTGTGTATCAAATGATGAAAATACCCCTCGCCAAACCTCATATATAGAGGAACTCCAAGCCTGAAGAGTAAAAAATCTTTCTTGGAGTTTACCATGCTAAAACGAGCTAGGGCAGTGTCTATGTATAAAGCTTGAGATAAGCACAATATCCTTTTCTTGCAATCCCTTATAACTTTGATCTCAAGGATGTGCCCTGCTAAGTCCTTCATATCAAACTGTTTGGACAACCATACCCTTACCTCTGATAATACTTTGACATTGTTGTCAATGAGAAAAATATCATCTACATATAGTACAAGAAATACCACTACGTTTCCGTCACATCTCTTATATACACAAGACTCATCCGGACTATGAATAAACTCATATGACTGGATTACCTCATCAAAGCGAATGTTCCAAGATCGTGAAGCTTGCTTCAATCTATAAATGGGCCGATTAAGCTTACACACAAGATGCTCTTTGTCCTTCGCGATGAATTCCTCTGGTTGCTTCATATAGATATTTTTCTCAAGACTTCAGTTAAGGAAAGCTGTCTTGACATCCATCTGCAAACCTTATAATTCATATGAGCAACAATAGATAAGAGAATCCGGATAGACTTAATCATGACTATCAGTGAAAAGGTCTCTTCATAATCGATACCTTCTTTATGAGTATACCTTTTCACAACAAGTCTAGCTTTGAAGGTCTCTACTTTCCCGTCTGATCCTCTCTTTCTCTTGTAGATCCACTTGCATCCAATAGCTTTTACACCATTGGGTGGTTCTACTAGCTCTCAGACATGATTAGAATCCATAGATTCTATCTCAGAATTCATCGCCCTTTGCCAAGATACCACATTTTTATCTTAGAGTGCCTCGTCATAGGTCCAGGGATTAGGTTCATATTCACCAAGGACCAAGTTCGAAGACTCTCCTAAGAATATGAATCTATCAGGTTGTCTAACAACCCTCCCACTATGATGAGGTACCACTTGTGTATCTTCTGTGACACGCGGTGTACTCACTTGTGGTATGCCCTCCTGTACCGTTGGTACTAAAGTCGGAACTTCCCCTCTTAATTCCTCAAGAATAATTTTACTCATGGGCTTATGGTTCATCACATAGTCTTCCTCTAAAAATCAGGCATTCGTGCTAACGATCACCTTTTGATATTTAGAACTATAGAATAAACCACCTTTCGTTCCTCGAGGATAGCCTATGAACAAGCGTACTACTGTACAAGATTCCAACTTATCAGTATCTCTCTTCAGCATATGTGTTGGACTTCCCCAAATCCAAATATGTCTCAGACTAAGCTTTCGCCCAATCCACAATTCTGTGGGAGTAGAGGGTATTGACTTAGATGGTACCAAGTTCAGTATGTACACTGTCGTTTCCAGAGCATATCCCCAGAACGAATCTGGCAACTCAGAGTAACTCATCATCAATCTAACCATCTCCATAAGAGTCATATTCCTTCGCTCTACTACACTGTTCTGTTGGGACGTACCGGGTGCAGACAATTGGGATTGAATCCCAACCTTTGACAAGTAAGTCCTAAAATCTCCCAAGAGGTACTCACCACCACGATCAGATCGTAGTGTCTTGATACTTTTATCATGATGTTTCTCCACATCAACCTTGAATTCTTTTAACTTATCAAAGCATTCAGACTTGCGGCGTATCAAGTAAATGTATCCATATCTTGAATAATCGTCTATAAAAGAGATGAAATATTCAAAGTCACCTCTAGCCTGGATAGACATAGGACCACACAAATCAGAATCAACCAATTCCAACACATCTTTGGCTCTATACCCTTTGGCCTTGAAAGACCTCTTGGTCATCTTTCCTTCTAAGCAAGATTCACAGGTTGGGAAGTCTACCACCACTAATGAACCCAAGGGCCCATCGGCTATCAACCTTTGAATCCTACTAAGGTTAATATGACCAAATCTTAGATGCCAAAGATATGTTTGATTCATCTTCAAAGGTTCTTTTCTCTTATGGTTAGACGATGAGTTATTTATTTCTATTTGCATCGTGGGAGATTTTGGTTTAAGAGTGTACAAATTGTCAATCAATACACCTGAACAGATAATCTCTCTATTCCTTTTTATAACAACTCTGTCATTAAAAGAAAAAGAATATCCATTCTTTATTATTTTAGAAATTGAAATGAGATTCTTTCTAAAACTGGTACATAAAGGTAATTTCTCAAAACCAAACATTTATTTTTCTCAAAAGATAAATAGACGACTCCCACTGCAATAGCCGCCACCTCCGCAGCATTGCCCATATAGACGGTAATCTCTCCATTAGCTAGTCATCGGGTTTCCCGGAACCCCTACAAAGAATTGCAAACATGATTAGTGGCTCCCGTATCTACACAACAGGTACAGGTAGATAACATCGCTAAACATGTTTCAACGACTAAACAAAATGATATACCTTGATTATTCTTCTGACGGCGGGGACAGTCCGCCTTCCAATGTCCAGTCTACTTGCACGTGAAGCACTTGCCCTTCGACTTCTTCATGCCACCCTGAGGTGCCTGAGGTCCTGTTGCTTTCTTTGCCCCACCTTGTTTCTTCTTCTTCTTGCCTTTCGGCTTAGAAGTAGAAACCTTTTGAGCAACTAAAGCATGTGCACTCTGATGAGAAAACCCTTCTGCCACCTAAGGTTCTGTCAGAAGTACCGCCAACGAATATGTGTGTTTGTTCATATTGTAGCTTAGACGAAACTGCTCAAAACTCCTTAGTAGAGATTGGAGAATGATATTGACTTGGGTTTCCCCATTGATCTCTGCTCCAAGGACTTCCATCTCATTTAACCGAGCCATTATTTTGAGAACATGTTCCCTTACGGGCATCCCCTCAATCATGGTAGTCGTCATCAAGCTCCTCATTGTCTCTTGCCTAGCGGGCCAATTTTGATCTCCGAAGAGTTCTTTAAGATTGAACATCATATCATAAGTAGTGGAAAAAACCCGATGTTGATGTTGCTGCACTTTTGACATAGAAGTCAAATTGTGGCACTGCGATATCTCGTCTGCTTTTATCCACTGCCTAAAACATTCCTTCTCTTCTTCATCATAATTCTCGCTAGGTTTTTCAGGACAGAACCCGAAAACTACAAATTTGTACTCCTCAACAGTTAGGACAATGTCTAGGTTTTGTTTCCAATCAATGTAGTTAGAGCTCGTAAGTTTATTTTCTTTCAGTATTACATCTAGTGGGTTGAAAGCCATTTTGAAAATTCTGAGAATCACAATGATCACAAACTTTAGATTTCAAAAAATATTGATTCCTCAAACAATAAATTTTAAAATCAGCAAACACCTCAAAATACTGAGAATATCGTATGCCACGATAGTGTGGATGTATACGAATTCTACATTTGTAAGAGGAGATTTTCCCCATTAATTTTATTATCTTGTCAACCTAACTTTTTGACAATTAAAATTAATAGTTAGTTCCTCTTTGGCCCTACAAATAATAGCAGTGACTCCGATGAGGAGGATACTATTATTTGCATCTAAGTGTTTACCATTACATGATACTAAGGCAATTATCTAGGATTATGTGTTGTCCGATGGGAAAAATCACACACTCCTAAATAACTTCCTATAATCATGTCTGACCTAGTGATCCGCAAAACAAGCTCATCCGATATGGAGGAAGGCACTCAGAGCCAACGCGCAAGCTTGTTCGCATCACATGTCAAATTAGTAATGGAGGTCATGGGACTCTTAGAGTCCCTTTCCCACTTAGTTATTTATAATTGAGGAATTTTCACATGCATGCACGACAAGCGTATAAACTAAAAGCAATAAATAAGAGAAAACTAATCTTTCCAACTATTATGACTTTAGTCTTCAATATGCCTCCAGTCGTGTCGCCACCTCGTCTCCACCTCCTATCACCATGCGCAAGTTCCATGAAGGGGTTTTCCGAGCTAAGATAAAATGAGATTTAATTTACATCCATCGATCCTATACTCCACAATGGAGTGTACAGCAAGTCTAGATCGAAAGTAAATCAAAAAGCATGGCTAAACAACTACCGTATTTAATTACAAAAATTAAATACCAAATTTAGCCTCGTTAACCTCGAGGATTCAAATAATATTATTACATATATGCACACACAATCATATACACACATATTTAGCCATAATAGTCGAATCTCGTGCCTACAACCAAAGAGTTAGCCTACACACATCCTACTATTATCCGGCAAAATAAAATACATGATAAGCGCAAAAATGTAACCGAATCCAAAACACACAAAACCGGAAACCATTGGCTCTGATACCAATTGTTGGGTTCCATGACGGTTCTGGCTCGCGCATGGGAAACCTTTCCATGCCCACGGATTAAAATTTTTATTCCGAATGGAGAACAATCTTCTAAACGATCGTCTCATCATCATGTTAACCGATTCGAGCGACCACTTGAACAAACGTGTTGTTATAGCAATCAATCTCGCCCAACCGATTAGCCACGAAATAGACGATGAGTGGATCGCCGATTTTTGTGTTTATCATCGGGATCCAAGATAATTAATTATCACAATTAATTAAACAATAATTAACATGTAATTAATTATCAACACATGAAATAATAGTAAGATCAAAGGAACCATGAGAGAAGATATACTTTCCCGTTTACATCGTGATCTTCTACTGTATGACCCCACCTCTTCTTGGAAATCGTGTGAGCGACGATCTACCAAGAACCAAAGTCACCAAGGCCACCAACACCTCCTTCTTCAAGTCCACCGAAACCCTAGGACTAGTGTTGCCGCCGGCCAACTCCTTCTACTCCTCCCTTGTACCGCCGGCCACTCCAAAGCTCCAAGGTGTGCCAGCTAAAAGGAAGCCGAGATGAAGAAGGAAAGGAAGATGAAGTAGTAGAAGAAGAAGAGAAAAGAGATCTCTTCCTCTTCCAAAACAAACTCGCCGGCCTTCCAAGTTCTCCCTCACCGCCGGTGCCTCAAGGAAGGATCCTTGCCGCCGACCACTCCCTCATTCCAACCAAGCTGCGTGCACCCAAAGGGATATCATAGTGAAGGAAGAAGAGAAGAGAAGAAGATGGGGTCTTCTTCTTTCTGTTGGTGCAAAATGCACCCAAGTCAAACCTGTATTTTGATAATGGCAACAGGGTTCAAAAGTTAAGGTATATTGTGTGCCTAACATGTTACCCAAGTGTGCAGGCAAAGCCCTAGCGAAGGACTGCTAGGCACCTGGCGAAGGAATGCCAGGATACAAAGACCTAGCGAAGGATAGCTAGGCACCTGGCGAGGGAATGCCAGGATACAAAGCCCTAGCGAAGGAATGCTAGGCACCTGGCGAAGGAATGCCAGGATACAAAGACCTAGCGAAGGACTGCTAGGCCCCAGGCGAAGGACAGCATGGTGTTGGGACCGGGTGCATGTTGACATGGATACGGGTTCGTAATTTTAAAATTTAATTACGTGCAGCGGAAGGTTTAGCATAAATAATTTCTCAAATTATTTTAACCACGTATCTAGCATGCAACCTTATATTGTGTAGACATGATCATAAATTAAAATTTTATAGAAAGTAAACTAATTTACTTGATACGTCGCGTAACTCGTAGAAAGGGACGAGATCCAACCGTAGCGTCCCTTGGAAGCTCCGTCTCTATTCGCGTCCACGCCGAGTTTTCTTCGGGATGACTTCGCAAAGCCACCAGTTTCGTGCCGACAAGAACTACTAGATTCTCCAAAGACACGACAAGAATACCAAGAGTGAGAGATGGAAAACTAACCACCAAACGAAAAACGGAATCAAGATTCCGGGAGGAAGGAAGGAGTCGCGCCCCGCTTCTTCTTCTTCTTTGGCACCTTCTTGGTGGAGGTGGCTCACGGCAAAGGAGGTGAGGGCAGCCGGCCCTAGAAGAGGGAGAGGGAGAGAAGGAGAGGAAGAGAGGCTAGGCAAGAATCCTTGATCACTTGAATTGATTTCCAAGCCTTGCCTTTGCACCTTTATATAGTAGCCTCTTTATCGCCAAGTCTCCTTTTTAACGGAATAAATTTTTCATAAGAAATTTATCTTATAAATTTTTCTATGAATTATTCCGTTATGCCAAGTTTTTATTATAACTTAATTTATAATAAAAACAACCATATCTCCCCTTTTATTATGGAATAAATTTTATAAGAAATTTATCTTATAAATTTTTCTTATCATTGGAAAAATCAATTCATAATTGATTTTATAAAATAAAATAAACCAATCCATGGTTCATTTTAATTTCCATAAAAGAATAAATTTCTATAAATTTCTTTATCATGGTAAATCAATCCATTATTGATTTTATAAAATAAAATAAACCAATCCAAGGTTTATTTTAATTTCCATGAAAATAAATCTCTTTATATAAATTTCTTTATATAAATTTCTTTATCCATAATTTTATAAAACAAACCACGCGCGGTTTATTTTATAATTTGAACCAAACAATTTGGTTCTCCCTCTTATTGTGGGCGGCCAAACCAAAGAGGGTGGGGACCCTCTTTGGCCGGCCAAACCAATGCCGTAACCGTACGAATTAAACTCATTTAATTCATCCAATAAGTCTTCAAAAGACTTAGCCATTTTATGCTTCCGATGTGTCTCTGAAAAATTCAGATTCGACTTATCTCTCTTGATCGGAAAATCCAATTTTCAACTCGTTTTAAATCCCTCGGATTACTCGTAGTGCGTGTGACTAAATAGGCTTTCGATTTATGTTGGCCGTCTATAATTAACCAATTATAGAACGATCATGAGTGGCACCTAGTAGTACATCATGATCTCCAATTAATCGAAAGATCAACGGTTGACCTCAGAAATAATTCTGAAACCCTTCAGCAGCTATAATGAGTCGTGCCTCATTCCCTTCACCATCTTATACCCACTTGGTTCAGGACATGGTCTATATGTGTCAGTCCCCACTAGGCTGACTACGTCACACCTAGCCCAAGTAATGTCTTTCTCGTCCAATGGATTTTAATTACTCTCATGTATTTCAGAGACTCATACTCTGAACATGCCATGCTCTGGCCAGAGGCTTTGAGTAACAATCCGACGATAGGCCTTGGGTATACATCCCCTCGCAAGGAGTGGTGAATCCTTTGTAGGTTGTTCAAACATCTTCGGGCACTTCGGCTTATACCCAACCATCCTGGGTCCACACCTCCTTGGAGATGCTTGCTTAAGATGTTAAAGTACAAGTCTCCATGACCAAGATGACTTGAACACTGCAAGTCAAAGGAACATCGCACTTAAGCTGCAGTAAGAACTTCACTTACATGTCTATATGTAGACTACCATGTGAAGTTTTACAGCCAGTCACTCCAATGAACTAGTTGTTGGATCGATAGAGTCGATAGAGGGGGGGTGAATATCGACAAAACTTTTTGAATTTATGGAGAGAGTAATTTGCACAGCGAAAAGAAATTAAGACACGCGAACACAGTATTTTTTACTTAGTTCGGAGCCTAGGTCGACTCCTACTCCAAGGCCCACGATCGTTGATCGTTTACTTTGGGCAATTCTATATGAACGCAAAATCAGTTTACAAAAAGAGATTTACAAGTATAGCACTATAAACTAAAAAAAAAAATTTCTGTTACCGACGTCCGATTGTAGGTTGACTTTCCGGAGCAGCAGGACGTCGTCGCTCGAGTTGGGCAATTTTCCGAACAAGGCGTGAGCACAGAAGAGCGTGGAAGCTTTGGTACGAAGTTGATGCTGAAGGCTTGGGCGTTGGGTGCTATTTATAGCACCCAGGGGCGCCCTGGACGTCGGGGGTGCCCTGCCACGTGTCAGACGATCCGGTTTTAGCTCGGTCAACAGTTATCCCATCCGAATAGGGATAAGTTTGACTCTGGGGGCACCTTGGTCGTAGAGGGCGCCTTGGCTGACTTCTTCCGCGTAGAAATCTCGGCTGTGGATAAAGCTGAAGCTTCGCAGTCTTGGGCGCGGAGGCGCCCTGGCTGCTGAGGGCGCCTTGGCTGATGAGGGCGCCCTGGCTGCTGAGGGCGCCTTTCTTACTAAGCAGCCGAAGCCCCTTTTTGCTTCGCTTGGTTCTGGTTCACCTTGAGGGCGCCCTGGATACTCAGGGCGCCCTGCTCAGCTGCTGCCTCACTCCTTTGAGGCTCTCTGAGTTGCAGACACACGTTCCTTCGGTCCTGCATCCAGGGTTAGTCCAAAACACAATAAAGTAATTAATTATTATTTTATACAGCCTTTGCTGTCTTGGTTCTGACTTTGGTCTCCAAAATGGAGCCCTAGGTCGAATCGACGCCTACTGTTCCCTCGACGGGGAACGCGTCCTCACCTACTCCTCTCGGGAGAATTTACCTGATGCCAACCGCTCCTTTGGTTGGACTTTTGCCTGGCGGTCCTTTGCCAGGGCTTGGATGCCAAGCTGTCCTTTGCCCGGTGCCTAGCAGTCCTTCGCTAGGGCTTTTTACTCTGGCATTCCTTCGCCAGGTGCCTAGCATTCCTTCACTAGGGCTTTTGACTCTGGCATTCCTTCGCCAGTGCCTAGCAGTCCTTCGCTAGGGCTTTTTGCCCTGGCATTCCTTCGCCAGTGCCTAGCAGTCCTTCGCTAGGGCTTTTCCTGTACACTAGAGTAACTTGTTAGACAACAAGTAAGACTTAACTTTTGACCTCTGTTGCCATTATCAAAACACAGGTTTGACTTTGATGCATTCTGCACCAACAATCTCCCCCTTTTTGATTCATGGCAACCTTAGTTCAAAAAGTTAAGTTTAATCAAAAGCAGGAAATTTGTTCCCTCCCCCTGGAGAGAATCTCCCCCTAGATTTTTTAAAATTTCGTAGGGTTAATAATCCTTTATTTGTACTTTGAAAACTTTAAGCTTTTAGGTACTCACAAGTCTGGAAAGTGTTAACTTAAGTACTTGGTAAGATTTCAAAAGCTTAATTACTTAATAAAACTTTAGTACATTTGGAAAGCTTAAGTACTTAATAATTTTGAAAAACTTAAGTACTTAATTAGTTAAAAAAAACTTAAGTACTTTAGTAAATAGTTTGAAGAAGATTTTTGCTTAAGTACTTAGCTAACTTTGAAAAGGTTTTTGAAAAGTTTCTCTACTAAGTACTTAGCTAACTTTGAAAAGGTTTTTGAAAAGTTTAACTACTAAGTACTTTTGAAAAATTTTAAAAAGCTTAAGTATTTTTGAAAGCTTTTTGAATAAAGGATAAGCAAATTTTGAAAACTTTTTGAATAAAGGATAGAGTAAAATTTTAAAAATATTTCTGCAAAAAAAATATTTCTGCATAATGTTTTACTCTCTCCTTTCCTATCTCTCCCCCTTTGCCATATATCAAAAACAGATAAATGTAGCAGAAAAAAATTTCATAAAGGAATTTGCTGTACTGAACCATTTTATAATTTGACAAAATCAAATCATCCAATTTTCTCTGTAGGGACCTGTCTAACCCAATTAGCTACTTACTAACTGTTATATACAGTAGTTTTTGCTAGGGTTAGTCAAGTTAAGTGTTTCTGTTCAAGTTAGATTTTCTAAGCTTGACACTTAACTTGATTGCTGTGTAAGTTGTATTTAGTGCCCCAATTACTGCAGATGCACTGACTTAAAGCATCTTGAATTAAGGCAAAGACCTAAGCATCTCAACCCTTTCTAGGTTATCAATCATAAGTACCCTAAGGTGCTTGTGAGATGCTGGCTTCTAAGTCTATAGGTGCATGCAGTTCTAGAGTTAGGGCCTAGGCTAAGTCCATTTTCGAAAAAAATCCCTAGTTTTTAAAGGGGTAGTTTTGAAAAGAATAAAACTAAGTCGAAAGTGAAAACTGATTTTGAAATTAAGTAAAGCAGTTTTTCAAATTATTTTAAAAACGATTTTAAATCATGTAAAAAAAATTAATCTATTCTACAGAGCACAATCCTAACTGCCTTCTTAGTGAACTGAACTCAGATTCAGGTAGGGGTTTTGTGAATATATCAGCTAAGTTGGATTTAGAGTCAATATGTTTAAGTACTATTTCACCCCTGGCTACATGGTCTCTTACAAAATGATGTTTGACTTCTATATGTTTGGTTCTTGAATGTTGGATTGGGTTCTTAGTTAAATTAATTGAACTTATATTGTCAATAAATACTTGAGTTTGGTTGTAGTTGAGCTGGAAGTCCTTTAGTGTATGCATCATCCACAAAAGTTGAGCTACACACTCTCCTAAGGCCACATACTCAGCTTCAGTTGTGGATAGGGCTACACAGTGTTGTTTTCTGCTGCACCAACTAACTAGACTCTGTCCTAACAGTTGGTAGCTTCCACTTGTGCTCTTTCTATCTAATTTACATCCAGCATAATCAGAGTCTGAGTATCCTGTCAAATCAAAAGTTGAGGTCCTAGGATACCAAATTCCTACATTTAGGGTGCCCTTTACATATCTCAGTATTCTTTTTAGGGCTGCTAAGTGTGTTTCCTTAGCACAGGTTTGGTACCTAGCACACATCCCTACAGCAAAGAGAATGTCAGGTCTACTGGCTGTAAGGTACAGTAGGCTACCTACCATACTCCTATAGAGTTTGGGGTCCACTGGTTTACCATCAGGGTCACTATCTATTTTTATATTAGTGGCCATGGGTGTACTTATACTTTTAGAGTTATCCATTTTAAATTTCTTTATCAATTCATTAGCATACTTAAATTGATGAACGTAGTTTCCATCCTTAGTTTGTTTAATTTGTAAGCCTAGGAAAAAGTTAAGCTCACCAACTAAGCTCATTTCAAATTCATTTTCCATTATTTTGACAAACTCTTTTAGGAAGTTTGTGTTGGTGGATCCAAAAATTATATCATCTACGTAAATTTGGGCAATGAATATATCTTTTCCTAGATTTTTAACAAATAGAGTTGAGTCAATTTGGCCTTGTTTGAATTCTTTAGAAGTTAAGTAGGTTGATAAACGTTCATACCAGGCCCTAGGTGCTTGTTTTAACCCATATAAGGCTTTAGTTAGTTTGTAAACGTGGTTAGGTTTGTCTAAGTCCTCAAACCCTGGGGGTTGTCCTACATAAACTTCTTCTTTAATGAATCGATTTAAGAAAGCTGACTTTACATCCATTTGATATAACTTAAATCCTTTATGGGATGCAAAGGCTAACAATATTCTAATGAACTCAAGTTTAGCTACTGGGGCATATGTTTCATCGTAGTCTAATCCCTCTACTTGGCTGAAACCCTTTGCTACTAAGCGGGCTTTATTTCTGACTATTTCTCCTTGATCATTCAGCTTATTCCTAAAGACCCACTTAGTGTCAATCACGGATTTGCCCTCAGGTTTAGGTACTAATTCCCAGACTTGGTTTCTCTCGAATTGAGCTAGTTCTTCTTGCATCGCTATGATCCAATCAGGATCAGGTAGGGCTTCCTCTATAGTTTTGGGTTCAATTTTTGATATCATAGCAATTTGGCTAAGGTTCCTATAGGAGGACCTAGTCCTGACTCCTAGAGTTGGATCACCCACAATTTGATCAGTTGGGTGACTAAGTCTAGGTTTCTTTGTTCTTCTAGAGCTTGGTTCAGCCTTAGGTCCAGCTGGTCGGTTTGGTTCACTATTTGATTCGACTCTTTGGGCTGGTTCATTTGTTGGTTCGATTCTTGGTTCAGTTAATTCATTCATTGGTTCAATAGTTAGTTCGTGTAAGGGTTCAATTAATGGTTCAATAATTTGTTCACTATTTTCTTGGTCAGAGTTTGATGAAATTGGGTCTGGATTATTAGATGTTGAATTGATTTCTTCGTCGAAAATTAAGTTTGTTGTTTCTTCAATTTTCTTAGTTTGTTTGTTGTAAGCTCTATAGGCTCTACTTGTGGTTGAATACCCTAGGAAAATACCTGGGTTTGACTTAGATTGAAATTTTCCTAAATAGTCTTTGGTGTTTAGGATATGGACTTTGCACCCAAAGACCCTTAGGTAATGTAGGTTTGGGAGTCTATGGTAGTACAGTTCATAGGGGGTTTTGTTGTGTTGTTTGTTAATCAAAACCCTATTTTGGATATAACAGGCTGTACTAGTTGCTTCTGCCCAAAATTGGTTTGCTAGTTTAAATTGTTGAGCATAGCCCTAGCGGCTTCTTGTAATGTTCTATTCCTTCGCTCGACTATCCCATTTTGTTGGGGGGTTCTAGGACATAAAAATTCATGTAAATACCCATTTACCTTACAGAATTCCTCAAACCGTTGATTCTCAAATTCTCCCCCGTGATCACTCCTAAGTCTTTTAATTTTAGTGTCGTTTTGATTTTCAATTAGTTTACAGAATTCAATAAATAGGTTTAGGGTTTCATCTTTGGTTTTTAAGAACCTAACCCAGGTAAACCTAGAGTAATCATCAACTATTACTAAGCAGTATCGGTTCCCGCTTAGTGACTTGGCTCCATGTGAATCAAATAGGTCAAGGTGCAGGAGCTCAAGTGTGGTATGAGTTAAATCAGACTGGATTAGTTTGTGATTGGATTTGATTTGTTTACCTTGATTACATGATTCACATATTAGGTTTTCATTGTTTTTGATTTTGGGGATACCTTTGATTAAGCCAAGTTGGGTAATTTTTGAGATAGTTCTCAAATTGGTATGACCTAATCTCCTATGCCAGAGGTTTGATTGTTCTAATTGTGTTAACATACATTTGTGTATAAGGGGAAGATTTATAGTGTATACATTGTTTTTCCTAGTGCCCTTAAGTATGATTTCTGAGTCTTGTTCATTTCTAATCAGGCAGTTAGAATTGTTGAAAGTAACTATATAACCAGAATCACATAACTGACTTATGCTAAGCAAGTTAAAATTAAAGTTTTCAACTAATAGAACTTTCTTAATAATGAAATCAGATTTAAGCTCAATATTATCTGACCCAATTACCTTGAGTGTAGCATTATTGCCAAATGCCACTAAGCCTAGGTTTTTGAGCTTCAGTTTGGTGAACTTCAATTTATCTCCAGTCATGTGTCTGGAGCAACCGCTATTCAACATCCATTGGTCCATATCTTTATGTTCCTACGCATAAAGAATTTTCTTGATTTGGATCCAATTAGAATCAGGAATAGCTTAAATTGAGTTTCACTGCCTAGTCTGTCTCACCCAAATCTAGGGTTTTCAATTACGTTAACCTTATAGGTTTTGTGAGACAGGTTTTGATAGTTTTGAAAATTTTGATTAATTTTTGAAAACAATTTAAATTTTGAAAACTTAAATAATTTTGAAATTTTGAAAAGATGTTCAAATCTATAAATAACTGAAATTTTGTGTTAGATTCGAATTTGACAAAAAATAATTTGAATTTGAATTTCAAATATTGGCTTCCAGGTCTTGGCGAGGCACAAGGCCTTTTTTGGCCGTAGCCTTATGGGATCATCCACCCTTTCCTTGACAAAGCCTTTAAATGAAATTTCATTTTCAAAAATTCTTTGAAAAATTTCTGGTCTAACTAGTTTAGGTTTTGGATCGGTAGCTTCGGCTAGTTCCGCCAACTTGGCTTCCCTAACGTACTATCATCTCACCTCCACCTAATACTATGTTGTCAAATTTCAGCTAAGTCTGTTTAGTCCTTATACTAACCATTTCTAATTTTAAGCATGGTAATTTGCAGAAATTTTAAATAAACAATCAATCAAACAATTTTTAAAAAAATTAAATCTTAATGAACTATAAATATTGTTTTCAGTTTGGCTCCCCCTGGACTAAAGCCACGGTGATGGTTAGGCAAGATGTGAATCTTGTCCTTGGGGATCCAATACTAATTTGATCCAGTAGGTTGGTTCAGGCACAGTTTAGGTACCCATGCCTGAATTTTTCCTCTGGACTGATTCAGTACAGTCAAATATGATCTTTGTCGGGATTTGGTTCGGTAGCCAAGTCCGGATCGATTTAGAACTGATTTCTATTTTCCAAGTATCATGTCAAGACCCTTGGAACCAGATGTAAATCGTTCTAAAGCTGATCTAAGATCCTTAACCTGAGTTTTCAGGGAGGAGTTATCCTTTTCAAGTTTTTCAACTTGAGTAGGAGTTCCTTCCTGAACCTTCTCGGTTAAGGGTTTAGAGTCAGCTCCCTCTTTCAGGAGTTTTACTTCCTGTCAGAGGGTTTCGACCCGGAGTTTGGCTTTTGCCAAATCTCGAGAAAGAAAAGAAATTAATTCACTTAATTGCGATCTATTAAAACCTGTTACCTTAATTTCTCCGTCTTCTGTGAAGGTCAGCTCGCCGTCCTCTTGTTCTGATTCTGACTCAGTCTCGACTTTATCTGAGGCGGTCAGAGCTAGGAGGTTGGACTGGGGTGCCTCTTCTTCTTCTTCTGAGGAAGACTCGTCCCAGGTTGCTTGCAGGTTAGGGCACTCTGACTTGTAGTGGCCCTTTTTCTTGCACTCGTAGCAGGTTACATTGGGCTTGTTTGCTGGTTCAGTTGGTTCGTCCTTTCTTCGGCCGGTTTTCCGTTTGTTGGTTCGGTTCTTCAGCTCCTTGTAGTAGCTTCGAGTGAGCCGGACCAGCTTAGTTTGATCTCTTTCTTCTTCTTCTGAATCTGAGTCTGAGTTAGACTCGGTTTCAGGTTCAGGCTTCTTCTTCGTTGTCCTTCCAGTCTTGCCTGCAAGAAAAGCAATACCTTTCTCAACCATATTGGTGTTAGTTGTTCGTGCAGTTCTAGTTCAGAAAATAATTCGTCTAATTTTATTTTTGAAAGATCCCTAGAGACCTTGTATACATCTACCATAGATGCCCACAAGGTGTTTCTAGGGAAGGCGTTTAGAGCATACCTTATTAGGTCACGGTTTTCAACCTTGTGACCTATTGTGTGAAGACCGTTCATTACCTCTTGGATTCGTGCGTGGAGCTGGGCTGCTGTTTAGTTGTCGGCCATCTTGATGGTGTAGAGTTTGTTTAGTAGCAGATCCCTCTTGCTGATCCGAGTATCTGAAGTCCCTTCGTGCAGCTCGATCAGTTTTGTCCATAGCTCTTTTGCACTGTTGAAGGGGCCTACTCGGTTCAGTTCTTCCTTTGTCAGCCCACATTGTAGGGTTTGTGTTGCTTTTGCGTCGGCTTCTATCTTGCGTTTAAGGGTGTTGTCCCATTCGGAGTAGCTTTGTGGTTGTCCTTCGGCGTTTCGGGGGATCTCCAGACCGGACTGGATGATGATCCACATATCCACCTGAGTTTTCAGGTGGACCTCCATACGACTTTTCCAGTAAGAAAAGTCTTCTCCACTGAAAAGTGGAGGTCTGGCGGTGCTGAATCCCTCTTGCATGGTCATTTTAATCTGTAACAAAAAATTAACAGAAAAACAAATTTTCCAAGGCTAGGTCTTGGATTAGTAGTGTTGGATAAGGGAAATAAAATATCGAGGGGTGTTGCACCAACCTCGATTAACAAAAAAAAATCGAAAAAAAATCTGAAAATAATAAAGAAAAATTCGAAAAGAAATTTTCAAACTGGTGGTTGCACCAAGTTTGAACAACCCCGCTCTGATACCACTTGTTGGATCGATAGAGTCGATAGAGGGGGGGTGAATATCGACAAAACTTTTCGAATTTATGGAGAGAGCAATTTGCACAGCGGAAAGAAATTAAGACACGCGAACACAGTATTTTTTACTTAGTTCGGAGCCTAGGTCGACTCCTACTGCAAGGCCCACGATCGTTGATCGTACACTTTGGGCAATTCTATATGAACGCAAAATCAGTTTACAAAAAGAGATTTACAAGTATAGCACTATAAACTAAAAAAAATTTCTTCTGTTACCGACGTCCGATTGTAGGTTGACTTTCCGGAGCAGCAGGACGTCGTCGCTCGAGTTGGGCAGTTTTCGGAACAAGGCGTGAGCACAGAAGAGCGTGGAAGCTTTGGTACGAAGTTGATGTTGAAGGCTTGGGCGTTGGGTGCTATTTATAGCACCCAGGGGCGCCTTGGACGTCGGGGGCGCCCTGCCACGTGTCAGACGATCCGGTTTTAGTTCGGTCAACAGTTATCCCATCCGAATAGGGATAAGTTTGACTCTGGGGGTGCCTTGGTCGTAGAGGGCGCCTTGGCTGACTTCTTCCGCGCAGAAATCTCGGCTGTGGATAAAGATGAAGCTTCGCAGTCTTGGGCGCGGAGGCGCCCTGGCTGCTGAGGGCGCCTTGGCTGACGAGGGCGCCCTGGCTGCTGAGGGCGCCTTGCTCACTAAGCAGCCGAAGCCCCTTTTTGCTTCGCTTGGTTCTGGTTCACCTTGAGGGCGCCCTGGACACTCAGGGCGTCCTGCTCAGCTGTTGCCTCACTCCTTTGAGGTTCTCTGAGTTGCAGACACATGTTCCTTCGGTCCTGCATCCAGGGTTAGTCCAAAACATAATAAAGCAATTAATTATTATTTTATATAGCCTTAGCTGTCTTGGTTCTGACTTTGGTCTCCAAAATGGAGCCCTAGGTCGAACCGACGCCTACTGTTCCCTCGACGGGGAACGCGTCCTCACCTACTCCTCTCGAGAGAATTTACCTGATGCCAACCGCTCCTTTGGTTGGACTTTTGCCTGGCGATCCTTTGCCAGGGCTTGGATGCAGAGCTGTCCTTTGCCCGGTGCCTAGCAGTCCTTCGTTAGGGCTTTTTACTCTGGCATTCCTTCGCCAGGTGCCTAGCATTCCTTCGCTAGGGCTTTTGACTCTGGCATTCCTTCGCCAGTGCCTAGCAGTCCTTCGCTAGGACTTTTTGCCCTGGCATTCCTTTGCCAGTGCCTAGCAGTCTTTCGCTAGGGTTTTTTGCCCTGGCATTCCTTCGCCAGTGCCTAGCAGTCCTTCGCTAGGTCTTTTCCTGTACACTAGAGTAACTTGTTAGACAACAAGTAAGACTTAACTTTTGACCTCTGTTGCCATTATCAAAACACAGGTTTGACTTTGATGCATTCTGCACCAACACTAGTTCCCTTAACTAGCATTCATGATTATCTCCGGACATCCCAATGTCACCAGCCAGTGAGAATCAGCTGATTAGAGAATAACCCATGCTAGTCTCAACAGAATTGATAGTGTCCATTTATCAATTCATCGACTAGGGACAATTCCAATACTTCACAATTGTATATGTAGAGATAATTACTAGTTGTGAATTCATCACAAATTCTCTCATGCTGTGAATTGTATTGTGGACATTCAGTAAATGAGTTTAAGATTACAATCAAATACACAGACATGTATACTCAAATAGTGAATAATTATTTATTAAAATAAATATTTACAATCATAAGACGATTGCCTTAGGACACTTCTCTCATATTACTAACAAACTCCCACTTGGCCTAATGTCAATCGCTACGGTATCCAATACCACAGGTATCTAACATGACCCTCAAACTTACTTTGAGGCAAGGCCTTAGTTAAAGGATCCGCTAAATTCCTTTCAGTGGGAATTTTCTCAATTTGTATATCATTCGTACTTATAATCTCTCTGATCAGATGATAGCGGCGAAGCACGTGTTTGGATCGCTGATGAGACCTTGGTTCCTTTGCTTGTGCAATAGCTCCATTGTTGTCACAGTAAATCGGCACTGCTTCATCAATGGTTGGAACCACACCAAGTTTGGAGACAAACTTCTTGATCCAGACTGCTTCCTTTGCTGCTTCCTTTGCTGCTTCCGAAGCTGCGATATATTCCGCTTCCGTGGTAGAATCCGCTACGGTGTCTTATTTGGAACTCTTCCAACTTATTGTGCCTCCATGCAAAGTAAATACGTATCCAGACTGAGATTTGGAGTCATCCTTATCTGTCTGGAAACTGGCATCTGTATACCCACGTATTACCAAATCTCCTTCTCCATATATTAGGAACACATCCTTAGTTTTTCTTAAGTACTTAAGGATTGTCTTGACATCCGCCCAATGATCCATTCCTGGATCAGACTGGTATCTGCTCATGACGCTCAGAGCATACGATACATCTGGCCTAGTACATAACATAGCATACATGATAGATCCTATCGCGGATGCATAAGGAATCTTATTCATGCAAATCCTCTCGTCTTCTGTGCGCAGACACATAGACTTTAAAGGTTGATCCCATGCCTGATGGGAATGTAACCTTTCTTGGATTCCGACATGCTAAACCTTTTTAGCACTCAGTCTATATATGTAGACTGCGAAAGACCAAGCAACCGTTTTGATCTATCTCTATAGATTCTAATCCCAAGGATATAGGTTGCTTCTCCCAGGTCTTTCATGGAGAAAGTTTTGGACAACCAAATTTTAACCGACTGTAAGACTGATATATCGTTTCCTATAAGTAATATGTCATCGACATATAATACTAGGAATACAACTGCACTCCCACAAACCATCTTATACACACAAGGTTCGTCAGAATTTTGTGAGAAATCAAACTCTTTGATTGTCTCATCAAAACGGATGTTCCAGTTCCTGGATGCTTGCTTCAGTCCATATATGGATCGCCAAAGCTTGCATATTTTGGTTTTGTCAACCGATGTGAAACCTTCAGGTTGTAGCATGTATACATCCTCAAGCAGGTTTCCATTAAGGAAAGCTATTTTCACATCCATTTGCCATATCTCATAATCATAATGAGCTTCTATGGCCAGGAGCATCCGAATGGATTTAAGCATAGCTACTGGCGAATAGGTTTCGTCATAATCAATTCCTCGTTTCTGACGATATCCTTTTGTCACTAATCTAGCCTTAAAGGTAACAACATTACCTTCCATGTCGGTTTTCTTCTTGAAAACCCACTTGCACCCTATGGGTTTAATCCCTTCAGGTGGGTTAACCAAGTCCCATACTTGATTTTTGTACATGGAATCCATTTCCGAATTCATGGCTTCAAGCCATTTGTCCCTTTCTGAACTTTTCAGAACATCTTCATAACTGATAGGTTCATCATCGCTTATGAGTAACACGTCGTTTGATTCACTTATGAGAAATCCGTATCTCTCTAGAATATTGCGTGTCCTATCAGACCTACGAAGAGGTGGTGTTGTTTTAGGTTCAACTGATAGCTCATCATTATGAGTTATTGGTTGTGGGTCTAGACTAGGTGTCTCTGTAATGTCTATTGGAGTTTCTTGAACTTCATCAAGTTCAATGCTACTCCCACTGTTTTCTTGTAAAAGAAATTCTTTTTCCAGAAATACAGCATGCCTTGAAACAAACACCTTTTGTTCCAAGGGATGATAGAATTGGAAACCCTTTTTTCCTTAGGGTATCCAATAAATAGACATTTATTAGACTTAGCGTCCAATTTGTTTGATACAGTCTGCTTCACATAAGCTGGACAACCCCATATCTTAAGGTGAGTTAAGTGAGGTTTCTTACTATTCCACGTCTCATATGGAGTAGTAGAGACTACCTTGGTCGGGACTCTGTTTAGCAAGTAAACAGCTGTCTTAAGTGCATAGCCCCAAAAGGATTTTGGAAGAGTTACATGATTCATCATAGACCTAACCATGTCCATCAAGGTTCAGTTACGCCTCTCAGATACACCATTATGCTGTGGTGTATATGGCGGAGTCCATTGAGACAATATCCCATTGTCCCTAAGATAATCTTGAAACTCTTGACTTAAGTATTCACCACCCCGATCGGATCGAAGTATCTTAATACTTTTGCCAAGCTGTTTCTCTACTTCATTTCTGAACTCTTTGAATTTCTCAAAAGCTTCATATTTGTGTTTCATAAAGAACACATACCCGAATCGTGAGTGATCATCGATAAAGGTAATGAAGTAGCTATAGCCTCCTTGTGCAAGAGTTGACATTGGTCCACATACATCAGTATGTATTAGACCAAGCAATTCTCCCACTGGATTACCTTTTCCGGAAAAGGGTAATTTGGTCATCTTGCCTTTTAAGCACGATTCGCATGTATCAAATGAACCGGGTTCAAATGATTCCAGAATTCTACATCGGTGTAATTTGGTCATGCGTTTCTTACTTACATGGCCAAGACAACAATGCCACGTATAGGAGTCTATTCGATTATCTATTCGAGCACGTTTGTTGCTTACTTCGATATTGAAAACGTCACCGGATAAATCTAACGTGTAGATACCATTGCACAAAGTTTCGGTCCCATAAAGAACACCATTTAAAGTTATGTAACAACAATTGTTACTAAAAGTTAAATGGTAACCCTTTTCGTTCAAGCATGAAATAGATACAATGTTCTTTATTAACGAAGGAACAAAATAACAATTATCCAATTCTAAGACAAGTCCAGTAGGGAGCTTTAGCAAATATGTTCCGATGGCAATAGCAGCAATCTTTGCTCCATTTCCAACTCGCAAATACGCTTCTCCCTTGACGAGTCTTCTTCTATTCCTTAGCCCTTGTATGTCATCACATATATGTGAGCTATACCCAGTATCAAGTACCCAGGTGTATGAGGAAATAGAGTGACATTCAATAACGAAGATGTCTGAAGAGGATGGGGCATCGGATGCCTTCTTCTTCAAGGACCTAAGATAAACCTTGCAGTTTCTTCGCCAGTGGCCGTCCTTGCCACGTGGGGGGCGCCCCCGACATCCCGGGCGCCCCAGGCCCTATATAAGGGACCCTCGACCAAGGCTTCAAGACACCAATTCACTCAACGCCTCAAAGCTCTTCTGCTCTCGCGCCTTGCTCCGGAAACTCTCCAACTCGAGCCGACGACGTCCCGCTGCTCCGAAAAAGTTAATCTACTCCGGACGTCGATAAAAGAAGAGCGTTCTTTTTATTTACTGCACTTATCTTTGTAATTAAATTGTGTAAACCTTTTTGCGCCTATATAGAATTGCCCAAAGTAAACGGTCAACGACCGTGAGCCTTGGAGTAGGAGTCGACACAGGCTCCGAACCAAGTAAATCGACTGTGTCTCTGTGTCTTGTTTTTTTAATTTCCGCTGCGTACCTGCTCTTACAAAAATCCGAATGTTTACCGATATTCACCCCCCCTCTATCGGTTTTCTCGATCCAACAAGTGGTATCAGAGCGGGGAAGTTCAAACCTGGTGCAACCACCAGTTTGAAATTTTTTTTCGGATTTTTTTTTCTATTTTTTTCCTTTTTTTTCTTTACGAATTTCTCGCTAAAAATTTCGTTCGTTTTTTTTGTTAAGCGAGGTTGGTGCAACACCCCTCGTTATTTAATTTATCCAGCACTACTAATTCAAGACCTAGTCTTGGAAAATCCTTTATGTTTTCTTTTTCAGATTAAATGGCTATGCAAGAAGGTTTTAGCACCGCCAGACCTCCACTCTTCAGTGGAGAAGACTTTTCTTACTGGAAAAGTCGTATGGAGGTCCACCTGAAAACTCAGGTGGACATGTGGATCATTATCCAGTCCGGTCTGGAGATCCCCCGAAATGCCGAAGGACTTCCTCAGAGCTACTCTGAATGGGACAGCGCCCTAAAGCGAAAGATAGAAGCCGACGCAAAAGCTACTCAGACTCTTCAATGCGGATTGACGAAAGAGGAGCTGAACCGCGTGGGCCCTTTCAACAGTGCAAAGGAGCTATGGACAAAACTGATCGAGCTACACGAAGGGACTTCAGATACTCGGATCAGTAAGAGGGATCTGCTACTGAACAAACTCTACACCATCAAGATGGTCGACAATGAAATAGCAGCCCAGCTCCACGCACGAATCCAAGAGGTAATGAACGATCTTCACACAATAGGTCACAAGGTTGAAAACCGTGACCTAATAAGGTATGCTCTAAACGCCTTCCCTAGAAACACCTTGTGGGCATCTATGGTAGATGCATACAAGGTATCTAGGGATCTTTCTAAAATAAAATTAGTTGAATTGTTTTCCGAACTAGAACTCCACGAACAAACTAACACCAATATGGTCGAGAAAGGTATTGCTTTCGTTGCAGGTAAAACTGGAAGGACAACGAAGAAGAAGCCTGAACCTGAACCCGAGTCTAACTCTGACTCAGACTCAGAAGACGAAGAAGGAGAACAAACTAAGCTGGTCCGGCTCGCTCGAAGCTACTACAAGGAGTTGAAGAACCGAACCAACAAACGGAAAACCGGCCGAAGAAAGGACGAACCAGCTGAACCCGCAAACAAGCCTAATGTGACCTGCTATGAGTGCATGAAAAAGGGTCACTACAAGTCAGGGTGCCCTAACCTAAAGGAGACAAAAAGGACGAGAAGAAAGAAGGCACTGCAAGCAACCTGGGACGAATCATCCTCAGAAGAAGAAGAAGAGACACCCCAGTCCAACCTCCTAGCTCTGACCGCCTCAGATAAAGTTGAGACTGAGTCAGAAACAGAACAAGAGGACGGCGAGCTGACCTTCACAGAAGACGAAGAAATTAAGGTAACTGGTTTTAATAGATTACAATTAAGTGAGTTAATTTCATTTCTTTCTCGAGATTTGGCCAAAGCCAAACTCCGAGTCGAATCCCTCCGACAGGAAGTAAAACTCCTGAAAGAGGGAGCTGACTCTAAACCCTTAACCGAGAAGGTTCAGGAAGGAACTCCTACTCAAGTTGAAAAACTTGAAAAGGAAAACTCCTCCCTGAAAACTCAGGTTAAGGATCTTAGATCAGCATTAGAACGATTTACATCTGGTTCCAAAGGTCTTGACATGATCCTTGGAAAACAGAAATCAGTTCTAAATCGATCCGGATTGGGCTATAGAACCAAATCTCCGCAAAGATCATACTTTGCTGTGCTGAATCAGTCCAGAGGTAAAATTCAGGCATGGGTACCTAAACTATACCTGAACAAACCGACTGGATCAAATCAGTATTGGATCCCCAAGGACAAGATTCACATCTTGCCCAACCATCACCGTGGCTTTAGTCCAGGGGGAGCCAAACTGAAAACTATTTTCATTATTAGATAACCTTGTTATTCTTGATTTAAATTGCTTGATTGATTGGTTATTTAATTTCTGCAATATACCATGCTTAGACTTAGGCTAGCTTAAGGACTAAACAAACTTAGCTGAAATTTGACAACATAGTATTGGGTGGAGGTGAGATGATAGTACGTTAGGGAAGCCAATTTGGCGGAACTAGCCGAAGCTACCGATCCAAGACCCAAACTAGTTAGACTAGAAAATTTTCAAAGAATTTTTGAAAATGAAATTCCATTAAAAGGCTTTGTCAAGGAAAGGGTGGATGATCCCATAAGGCTACAGCCAAAGAAGGCCTAGTGCCTCACCAAGACCTGGAAGCCAATTTCTGAAATTTAAATTCAAATTTTTTTGTCAAATTCGAATCTAACACAAAATTTCAGGTATTTGTAGATTTAAACATTTTTGTTAAAATTAATTGTTTTCAAAATTAATTAAGTTTTTAAAATTTAATTGTTTTCAAAATTAATCAACATTTTCAAAATAATTTTAACTATCAAAACCTGTCTCACAAAACCTATAAGGTTAACGTGATTGAAAAACCTAGATTTGGGTGGGACAGCAGGATTAAGACTAAGTTGGAAATTCTTTTACCTATAGGATGAGATATTCTTGTATTTGTCAAAATCATGGTTAAACCATGATTAATATAGTTAAACCATGGTCAAAGCGGTCAAACCATAGTCAAAGCAGTCAAACCATGGTCAAACCAATTTAATCATGGTCAAAAGATGACAAGACATAAAGCTTGTCCCTTTCTATACAAACCCGGGCGCCCGGGACCACACGGGCGCCCCCCCATAGCTTTTTCGTTCCCCAAGACAGAAAAGCTGCCTTGCCCTTGACCTGGGCGCCCGGAACCACGCGGGCGCCCCCATCACCTCAAATGCAGCCAAAGCTGCAAAAGCAACCTGTTGAGGGCGCCCGAACTGACCAGGGCGCCCCCAATCAGTCCTTCACACTGCCTTTGGCAGTAACCCTGACCAGGGCGCCCGGAAGCTCCCGGGCGCCCCCATGACTTTGCCTATAAAAGGCACACGAACCTCCTTCACTTCCCACACCAAAATCATCCTTCTTTTCCACTTCTTACTCTTCAAGAAGACCTTGCAAGTCCTCTTCCTCAACCATGCCTCCCCGAGCCGTCCGGTATGATTATCATTTATTTTTATTGCATTTAAAATTCTTTCATGCAATATCTTTATTCTTCCTTTAACTCCCTTAACTTAGAAGACGCCGACCGAACCCGGCCAATCCCGGTGCCGAACCTAGTCTGGACCCTAGATTTCCAAACCTAGAGTTATGTAATAGGTTTGCACAAACAATCTACAAGCCTATTAAAACGAGTTATCTCAATAGGCATTTTTTTACCCAATCATGCCCTGTCGCCATGAACATCATCAACTTCTATCAGTTGGACAATCTTGTCTTCTGCACGCATACCATTAATGAATCTTTATGCGCAGAATTTTATAATAATATAATTCGACAAGATAATCTTATGTTTCACACCACTGTCCAAGGGATTCCTTTGACTATAACCCCTACTCTGTTGAACCGCTTCCTAGGACTGCGATCCTCTCAGTCTACATTCTGTTGTTATCCTCCTAGGAACCCCCCATTTGATCCTCCCTACTCAGAGATTACCCTAGATACCATTCACTCCTATTTTTATAGGGCAGACCTCCCAGCAAATATACGCTTCCAAGCTGTTGAACTTCAGGCCCAGAACTATGCCTTGTATAGAGTTCTAGTCCGCTGCATCTTACCTCTCTCTACCAGAGACCTAGGGACTATGAAACCCTTTCATGCTTTTCTTCATTATGCCCTAGTCCATCACCTTGACCAAGACATTGGACTCCATATGTTTCATACCATTCTGCATGTGTCCAGTGTCACGACCCAGGGACGAGTGCGCACACCATATTGCCACATCATTACATCCCTCCTTCATCACCATGGTCGGGACATTACTGTTGGTGAAATTTCCGCTATGACCGACTTTGACGAAATAGGATTTAGGAACTTTTCCTTAGCGGGTCTAGAGGTGTCGACCACCGGGGTTCTTAGTTGAGACGACAGCAGGCCGGAGCACCAGTCGACTCAGACGAGGAGGTTGAGGTCGACGTCGGAGATCTAGCAGCAGCAGCCCGAGCGCACATAGATGAGCCCGCTCCACCGACACTCTACGATCGAGTGACTCAGCTAGAGACATGTGTTCAGAGCCTCCGAGAGGAAGTGGAGGCCAATCACGCCGAAAACATGGAGACAAATCTGGGCTACTACAACAGTTACATGAGCGCCCTTCGAGCCGAGAGGGAGGCCAGAGAGGTAGAGTATCATGAGATGATGACCCTATTTCGATCCTGGTAGCCAGGCTCCTCCGATCATCCCAGTCCCTCATCTTAGATCTGCTTAGTATTGTACCAGCATTTGACTGCCCCTACTCAGTAGGGTTGACTATGTTTGACTCTTGACTATTTTCTGTTGATCAGTTTATGAGTACTTGTTCTTTTTGCAGTTAGGATTGTGCTCTGTAGAATAGAGTATCTCAAATTTTTTACTGCTCTACTTGATTTCAAAAATCAGTTTTCTAAAAATAGATTTTGAAAAACTGTTTTACTTAATTTCAAAATCAGTTTTCACTTTTTACTTAGTTTTATTGCAAAACTACCCCCTTTAAAAAATTTAGGGCTTTTTTGAAAATGGACTTAGCCTAGGCCCTAACCCTAGAACTGCATGCACCTATAGACTTAGAAGCCAGCATCTCACAAACACCTTAGGGTACTTTTGATTGATAATCTAGAAAGGGTTGAGATGCTTAGGTCTTTGCCTTAATTCAAGATGCTTTAAGTCAGTGCATCTGCAGTAATTGGGGCACTAAATACAACTTAAATAACAATCGAGTTAAGTGTCAAGTTTAGAAAATCTAACTTGAACAGAAACACTTAACTTGACTAACCCTAGCAAAAACTACTGTTTATAACAGTTAGTAAGTAGCTAATTGGGTTAGACAGGTCCCTACAGAGAAAATTAATTGATTTAGTGTAAATCTAATTATGAATTGGTTCAGTATAGCAAATTCTTATTATGCAATCATATTTATCTTGTTTTGATATATGGCAAAGGGGGAGAGATAGGAAAGGAAAGAGAAAAATTAGAGAAAAATTACTTTTACTTTTCCTAATTACTTTTTTTACTTTTCCTAATTACTTTTACTTTTTCAAAATTTCTTCTTTATTCAAAAAGGTTCAAAAATATACTTATCCTTTATTCAAAAGCTTAAACATTTTGAAGAAGTACTTAAGTTCTTAAAGCTTTCAAAATTTTGCCTAAGTACTCTAGCTTCAAAATTTTTTTTACTCAAGCCTTCAAAATTTTTTGCTAAGTACTCTAGCTTCAAAATTTTTTTACTCAAGCTTTCAAAATTTTGCTAAGTACTCCTGCCTCAAAATTTTTATTCAAGCCTTCAAAATTTTGCTATGTACTCTAGCCTTTCAAATGTTTTTTCAAAACTGTATTAAAACTGAAATTCTTACTTAAACTAACATTTTCAAAAAGTCTTCAAGTACAAATAAAGTTTTTTTAACCCCACGAATTTTTGAAAAATCTAGGGGGAGGTGCCTTCCAGGGGGAGGTAACAAAAGTTAAAACTTTTTCATGTTTTGCTTAAACTTAACTTTTTGAACTAGGGTTGCCATAAATCAAAAAGGGGGAGATTGTTGGTGTAGAATGCACCTAAGTCAAACCCGTGTTTTGATAATGGCAACATAGGTCAAAAGTTAAGTCTTTCTAGTTTTCTAACAAGTTAATCTAGTGTGCAGGAAAAGCCCTAGCGAAGGACTGCTAGGCACTGGCAAAGGAATGCCAGGAAAGAAAGCCCCAGCAAAGGATTACTAGGCAACTGGCGAAGGACTGCCAGTATCAAGCCCTAGCGAAGGACTGCTAGGCTCCAGGCGAAGGACAGCCTGGGACTGAAGCCCTAGCGAAGGATTGCTAGGCAACTGGCGAAGGACTGCCAGTTTACAAGACCTGACAAAGGACCGTCAGGCAAAAGTCCAACCAGAGGAACGGTTGGCATCAGGTAAATTCTCCCGAGAGGAGTAGGTGAGGACGCGTTCCCCGTTGAGGGAACAGTAGACGTCGGTTCGACCTAGGGCTCCATTTTGGAGACCAAAGTCAGAACCAAGACAGCTAAGGCTGTATAAACAAATACTTTATTGCTTTATTGTGTTTTGGACTAACCCTGGATGCAGGACCAAAGGAAGGAGTATCTGCAGCTCAGATAGCCTCAAAGGAATGAGGTAGTAGCTGAGTAGGGCGCCCGGAGTGTCCCGGGCGCCCCCAAGGGCCATACAAAACAAGTAAAGAAAAAAGGAGTTTGAATACATGCTGGGTCGGGCGCCCTCGTGCTCCCGGGCGCGCCCGCTGCTCCCGGGCACCCCCGTGCTCCCGGGCGCCCCCATGCGCATGCATCGATCCAGAAGCCAAGCGAAGCCAAAGGATAGAGTTTGACCCGGTCAATCCGGGCACCCCGAGCACTGTGGGCGCCCCGGTCAAAGTGGATCCAGAGGATAGACGCTGACCGAGAGCTCTGCGGATCAAAAGCCACGTGGGGGGCGCCCCCGACATCCCGGGCGCCCCCAGGCCCTATATAAGGGACCCTCGACCAAGGCTTCAAGACACCAATTCACTCAACGCCTCAAAGCGCTTCTGCTCTCGCGCCTTGCTCCGGAAACTCTCCAACTCGAGCCGACGACGTCCCGCTGCTCCGAAAAAGTTAATCTACTCCGGACGTCGGTAAAAGAAGAGCGTTCTTTTTATTTACTGCACTTATCTTTGTAATTAAATTGTGTAAACCTTTTTGCACCTATATAGAATTGCCCAAAGTAAACGGTCAACGACCGTGGGCCTTGGAGTAGGAGTCGACACAGGCTCCGAACCAAGTAAATCGACTGTGTCTCTGTGTCTTGTTTTTTTAATTTCCGCTGCGTACCTGCTCTTACGAAAATCTGAAAGTTTACCGATATTCACCCCCCCTCTATCGGTTTTCTCGATCCAACAGTTAACTCATTAACAAGTATGCAACAATATACATAGCACCCAACTGCACCTCTCTTTACATCGACCTTGGCTGTGGCACAACAAATCGATGCTCCAAGCTTAAGGCTGACCCATTAATCAAGAAATAGTTTTAATATGGTTGGAGCTCATTCAACCGTTTAGTCAGGCTTGGATGTGTCCAACAACCAAAACTAAGGATTGACCTCTGACTCCAACTATATTAATTATAAACTAATTCCATGGTTTGAACATGTTGAGGTTCAAGCCGGGCATGGATGTGTCCATCAACCCAAACGAGAAACAAAACTCCGGTTCTAACCATATTAATGGAAGGTGTTGGCCTTAATATTTCGTAAGGGGTTTTGGGTCTCATCCTTTCTTTTCTAAGCACATTCATGACATATAATTATGTCATGTACTAACGATTTCCTTAATAAAGTATGTATGTGACTTAATTTATCAAGTCTCATTAATTGAATTAGGAACCGAATTTCCTAATTCAAATTTCATACTTTATTTAAGGAATTATTTTGGGAAACAATTTCCTAAATTGTCATAATCAATTTCGGAAATAATATGTTTAAGACTTTGATTTCTCTAAATTAAATCTTATTAAATTAAGAGACAGATTCCCTTAATTCAACCACATATTATTTTCATGAAAATCTCTTTTAAGAAAACTCTATAGGAAACCATTTTCCTAATTAATTTTGGAGACAACAATATGTAAGAGCATCACCTCTTAAATCAAATAAGGAAATTATCGTTTGAGAATCACCACAAAATTTCCAAGATTTGATTACATATTTTATTTATGGATTTATTAATTTCAACAAATTATTTTCTTTGGGTGGCTCCCCGAGGCTCAGATACCCAAAAAAAAAGGAATTTGTTGTAAATCTAATTTGATCCGCTCCCCGAGGCTTAACCAAATTAAACATGACAATTTTATTCAAAATAGGAAATTAAATTACAACAACTAACTTTAAATTGGACGGCTCCCCGAGGCTCAATCCAAAATAAAGAATTTTGTTAATAATTTAAAATCAATTCGAATTTAATTGTCAATTAATAATCCATAAATTTGTCTAGACTTTCTTGAAAGAAAGTGCCTAAAATTGCGAGATTTCATAATAGGTTTTCAGAATAATTGTAAGTTTCTGGTACAAAGAAAACTTACATATTTCTAAAATTGAAAAATTTCCAAAATTAGAAAGTTTCCAAAAATGGGAAGTTTTCACAATTATCATAAAATTTTAGAAACTAGGATATTTCAAAAGTTTGCGAAATTTCATGAGGATTTCCAAACTTTGAAATTCCTAAATCTAAAATTTATCATAATTGGAAAGTTTCCATAATTGGAAAATTTTCCAAAATTGAGATCATGACAAAGTTTTCTGCAAAACAATTATATGATTATGTCGAACACTAACCGGCTCTGATACCACTGTTGGGACCGGGTGCATGTTGACATGGATACGGGTTCGTAATTTTAAAATTTAATTATGTGCAGCGGAAGGTTTAGCATAAATAATTTCTCAAATTATTTTAACCACGTATCTAGCATGCAACCTTATATTGTGTAGACATGATCATAAATTAAAATTTTGTAGAAAGTAAACTAATTTACTTGATACCTCGCGTAACTCGTAGAAAGGGACGAGATCCAACCGTAGCGTCCCTTGGAAGCTTCGCCTCTATTCGTGTCCACGCCGAGTTTTCTTCTGGATGACTTCGCAAAGCCACGAGTATCGTGCCGACAAGAACTACTAGATTCTCCAAAGGCACGACAAGAATACCAAGAGAGAGAGATGGAAAACTAACCACCAAATGAAAAACGGAATCAAGATTCCGAGAGGAAGGAAGGTGTCGCGCCCCGCTTCTTCTTCTTCTTTGGCACCTTCTTGGTGGAGGTGGCTCACGGCAAAGGAGGTGAGGGCAGCCGGCCCTAGAAGAGGGAGAGGGTAGCCAGCCCTAGAAGAGGGAGAGGGAGAGATGGAGAGGAAGAGAGGCTAGGCAAGAATCCTTGATCACTTGAATTGATTTCCAAGCCTTACCTTTGCACCTTTATATAGTAGCCTCTTTATCGCCAAGTCTCCTTTTTAACGGAATAAATTTTTCATAAGAAATTTATCTTATAAATTTTTCTATGAATTATTCCGTTATGCCAAGTTTTTATTATAACTTAATTTATAATAAAAACAACCATGTCTCCCCTTTTATTATGGAATAAATTTTACAAGAAATTTATCTTATAAATTTTTCTTATCATTGGAAAAATCAATTCATAATTGATTTTATAAAATAAAATAAACCAATCCATGGTTCATTTTAATTTCCATAAAAGAATAAATTTCTATAAATTTCTTTATCATGGTCAATCAATCCATTATTGATTTTATAAAATAAAATAAACAAATCCAAGGTTTATTTTAATCTCCATAAAAATAAATCTCTTTATATAAATTTCTTTATCCATAATTTTATAAAACAAATCACGCGCGGTTTATTTTATAATTTGAACCAAACAATTTGGTTCTCTCTCTTATTGTGGTCGGCCAAACCAAAGAGGGTGGGGACCCTCTTTGGCCGGCCAAACCAATGCCGTAACCGTACGAATTAAACTCATTTAATTCGTCCAATAAGTCTTCAAAAGACTTAGCCATTTTATGCTTCCGATGCGTCTCTGAAAAATTCAGATTCGACTTATCTCTCTTGATCAGAAAATCTAATTTTTAACTCATTTTAAATCCCTCGGATTACTCGTAGTGCGTGTGACTAAATAGGCTTTCGATTTATGTTGACCGTCTATAATTAACCAATTATAGAACGATCATGAGTGGCACCTAGTAGTACATCATAATCCCCAATTAATCGAAAGATCAACGGTTGACCTCAGAAATAATTCTGAAACCCTTCAGCAGCTATAATGAGTCGTGCCTCATTCCCTTCACCATCTTATACCCACTTGGTTCAGGACATGGTCTATATGTGTCAGTCCCCACTAGGCTGACTACGTCACACCTAGCCCAAGTAATGTCTTTCTCGTCCAATGGATTCTAATTACTCTCATGTTTCCTAGAGATTCATACTCAGAACATGTGATGCTCTGGCCAGAGGCTTCGAGTAACAATCCGACGATAGGCCTTGGGTATACATCTCCTCGCAAGGAGTGGTGAATCCTTTGTAGGCTGTTCAAACATCTTCGGGCACTTCGGCTTATTCCCAATCATCCTGGGTCCACACCTCCTTGGAGATGCTTGCTTAAGATGTCAAAGTATAAGTCTTCATGACCAAGATGACTTGAACACGGCAAGTCAAAGGAACATCACACTTAAGCAGCAGTAAGAACTTCATTGACATATCTATATGTGTAGATTACCATATGAAGTTTTACAGCTAGTCACTCCAATGAACTAGTTCCCTTAACTAGCATTCATGTTTATCTTCGGACATCCCAATGTCACCAGCCAGTGAGAATCAGCTAATTAGAGAATAACCCATGCTAGTCTCAACAGAATTGATAGTGTCCTTATTTATCAATTCATCGACTAGGGACAATTCCAATACTTCATAATTGCACATGTAGAGATAATCACTAGTTGTGAATTCATCACAAATTCTCTCATGCTGTGAATTGTATTATGGACATTCAGTAAATGAGTTTAAGATTCCAATCAAATACACAGACATGTATACTCAAATAGTGAATATTCATTTATTAAAATAAATGTTTACAATCATAAGGCGATTGCCTTAGGACACTTCTCTCATATTACTAACACATGGTACTGAAGACGTGATGAAGGACTGCCTGGCACCGGGCAAAGGACAGCTTGGTATCCGAGACCTAGCGAAGGACCGCTAGGCAAAAGTCCAACCGGAGGAGCCGGTTGGCATCAGGTACATTCTCCCGAGAGGAGTAGGTGAGGACGCGTTCCCCGTTGAGGGAACAGTAGGCGTCGGTTCGACCTAGGGCTCCATTTAGGAGGCCCAAAGTCAGAACCAAGATAGCTAAGGTTGTATAAACTAACATCTTATTGCTTTATGTTGTTTTGGACTAACCCTGGATGCAGGACCGAAGGAACGAGTGTCTGCAGCTCAGAGAGCCTCAAACGAGTGAGGCAGCAGCTGACCAGGGCGCCCGGAGTGTCCTGGGCGCCCCCAAGGTGAACACAAAATAAAGTAAAGCAAGGTGAGCTTCGGCAGCTTATGGGAGAGGCGCCCCCGTGCTCCCGGACGCCCCCCATGCTCCCGGGCGCCCCCGTGCTCCTGGGCGCCCCCAGGTGAAGCCAACGATGCAAGCCAGCGAGAAGCCAAACGGATGAGGTTTGACCCGGTCAATCAGGGCGCCCCCAGCATTCCGGGCGCCCCAGTCAAAGCTTGATCCCGAGTTTTAAGGGATCAGAGCTGACCGAGACGGAAGCGGATCGGCTGACACGTGGGGGGGGGGCACCCCCGACATTCCGGGTGTCCCCAGGAGCTATAAAAAGGGCCCTCGACCCCAAGGCTTTAACAATCATTCTTTCCAACGCATACACTCTCTTCTGCTCTCGCGCTCTGCTCCGGAAACCTCCCGACTCAAGACTCAAGAGACGACGACGTCCCGCTGCTCCAAAAAAGACAACCTACATCGGACGTCGGTAAAAGAAGAGTTTTCTTTTTAATGTTTACTTTGCTATACTTGTAAATTCAATCTTGTAAACTGATTTGCGCACTTATAGAATTGCCCGCAGAAAACGGTCAACGACCGTGGGCCTTGGAGTAGGAGTCGACCTAGGCTCCGAACCAAGTAAAACTACCTGTGTTCGCGATTGTTTTGATTCCGCTGCGTACTTGCTCTATTATTTATCCGAAAAGCGTTTAGCGATATTCACCCCCCTCTATCGTTTCTCTCGATCCAACAAGTGGTATCAGAGCGGGGAAGTTCAAATTTGGTGCAACCACCAGTTTGAAAATTTTTAGATTTTTTTTTCTTTTTTCGAATTTCTTCTAATATTTTTTTTGTTCGAATTTCTTCTCGTTGATCGAGGTTGGTGCAACACCACTCGACAAATACTTTTTCTTTATCCCGCACTACTAATCCAAGACCAAGTCTTGGGATATTCTTTGTCTAGTTTACATTTCAGATAAAATGGCCATGCAAGAAGGGTTCAACACCGCAAGACCACCTCTCTTCAGTGGAGAAGATTTCTCCTACTGGAAGAGCAGAATGGAGATCCACCTGAAAACTCAGGTGGACATGTGGATAATCATCCAGTCCGGACTGGAGATTCTGAGAAATGCTGAAGGAGTGCCTCAAAGCTACACAGAGTGGGACACCGCTCTGAAACGGAGAATTGAAGCGAATGCAAAGGCGACCCAGACCCTCCAATGCGGCTTAACAAAAGAGGAGCTGAATCGGGTGGGTCCCTTCAACAGTGCCAAGGAGCTGTGGGGAAAACTGATCGAGCTGCATAAAGGAACATCAGACACACGGATCAGCAAGAGCGATCTCGTCCTGAACAAGCTGTATATAATTAAAATGACCGACAACGAAATAGCAGCTCAGCTTCACGCCCGAATCCAGGAACTGATGAACGGACTGCACACCATCGGTCACAAGGTAGATAACCGTGACCTAATAAGGTACGCTTTAAATGCTTTCCCTAGAAACACATTGTGGGCATCTATGGTAGATGCATACAAGGTTTCAAGGGACCTTTCAAAAGTTAAATTAGATGAATTGTTCTCTGAGTTCGAATTACATGAACAGACTAACTGCAATTTGGCCGAGAAAGGTATTGCCTTTGTTGCAGGTACAACTGGAAGGACAACAAAGAAAAAGCCTCAACCTGAACCCGAGTCTAACTCAGACTCAGACTCAGAAGACGAAGAAGGAGATAGACCTAAGCTGGTTCGACTGGCAAGAAACTACTACAAAGAATTAAAGAACCAAACCAACAAACGAAGAGCCAGTAGAAGAAAGGATGAACCAGCTGAACCCGCAAACGAAAAGAACAAGCCCAATGTGACCTGCTACGAGTGCAAGAAGAAAGGTCACTACAAGACGGAGTGTCCGAACCTAAAGGAGACCAAAAAGAATAGAAGGAAGAAAAAGGCACTTCAAGCAACGTGGGACAATACTCCTCTGAAGAAGAAGAAGAGGTCCCACAATCACTAACCGCCTCAGAAGAAGTCCAGACCGAGTCAGAATCAGAAAAGGACGACGGCAGACTGACATTCTCAGAGGACGACGAAATCAAGGTAAGTGGATTTACCAGAAGTCAATTAAACGAGTTAATATCTTATCTTTCTCGAGATTTGGCGAAAGCCAAACTCCGAATCGAATCCCTCCGACAGGAAGTAAAACTCCTGAAAGAGGGAGCTGACCCTAAACCCTTAACTGAGAAGGTTCAAGAAGGAACCTCTAATCAAGTTGAAAAACTTGAGAAAGAGAACCTCCTCCCTGAAAATTCAGGTTAAGGATCTTAGATCAGCATTAGAACGATTTACTTCTGGTTCCAAGAATCTTGACATGATTCTTGGAAAACAGAAATCGATTATAAATCGATCCGGACTAGGTTATAGAACCAAGTCTCGACAAAGATCCTACTTTGCTGTACTGAACCAGTCCAGACCCAAAGTTCAGGCATGGGTACCAAAACTATGCATGAACAAACAAACTGGATCAAACCAATATTGGATCCCCAAGGACAAGATTCACATCTTGCCAAACCATTATCGTGGCTATAGTCCAGGGGGAGCCAAATTGAAAACAATAGTCATTATTAGATAAAATTCAATTCTTGCTTGCAATTTGCTTGTTTGCTTGTTTTGTTAATTTCTGCAATTTATCATGCTTAGACTTAGGAATGGTTAGTTTAAGGACCAAACCAACTTAACTGAAAATTGACAACATAGTATTGGGAGGAGGTGAGATGATAGTACGTTAGGGAAACCAATTCTAATAAGGTCAAGTATACTTGGTCTCGTTAGACTGGTGAAACTAGCCGAAGCTACCGATCCAAGACCCAAACTAGTTAGACCAGAATTTTTCAAAGAATAATCTTGAAAATGAAATTTCATTGAAAGGCTTTGTCAAGGAAAGGGTTGATGATCCAATAAGGCTACGGCCAAAGAAGGCCTAGTGCCTCGCCAAGACCTGGAAGCCAATCTCTGAAATTCAAATTCAAATTAGTCTTTGTAAAATTTAAATCTAACACAAATTTTCAGTTACTTGTAGACTTAAACATTCTTTTCAAAATAAATTCAACTGTTTTCAAAATTAATTAAGATTTTCAAAATAAGTCATGTCTTTTTCAAAAATTCTTTTATCAAAACCTGTCTCACAAAACCTATAAGGCTAACGTGATTGAAAACCCTAGATTCAGTGAGACAGTAGAATTAAACTCAATTAAAAGTTCTTTAATACCTATATTGTGGTTTAATCCTGTAGTCAAACCATGGTCAACATAGTCAAACCATGGTCAACATGGTCAAACCATAGTCAAAGCAGTCAAATCATTTCAAACCATAGTCAAACCAATTAAGCCACGGTCAAACGATGACAAAACATCAAATCTAACACTTACTACCACTCCGGGCGCCCGTGACTCCTCGGGCGCCCCCCCATGCCTTTACCTTCTCTCAAGGCAAAAAGATGCCTCTGACCCTTGACCAGGGCGCCCGGAACCACGCGGGCGCCCCGATGACAGTCAAAGCAGCAAAAGCTGCAAATTCAGCCTGACCGGGGCGCCCGGGCCACTCCGGGCGCCCCCAGCCAGACCTAGTCACTGCCAAAGGCAGTGACTACTGTCCCGGGCGCCCGGGAGCTCCCGGGCGCCCCCAATGATCTGCCTATAAAAGGGCATCCGAACCCCCTCCTCTTCCCACACCAAAAACCATCTTCCTTCCTCACTTCCTTCCTTCCAAGAAGATCAAGTGACACTTGTGCTTCCTCAATCTCAACCATGCCTCCCCGGTATGATTTCTTTTATGCATTTAGAATTATTTTCTTAAATTCCTTCCTTATAAATGCATGTTTCTTAAATTAGAAAACGCCGAGCAAACCAAGCGAACCCCGGTGCCGAACCGAGTCCCGACCCTAGGTTCCCGACTCTAGAACTATGTAATAGGTTTGCTAGAACAACTTATAAACCTATCAAAACTAGCTATCTTAATAGACATTTCTTTACCCAATCTTGTCCCTTAGCCATGAACGTCATAAACTTTTATCAACTAGATAATCTAGTGTTCTGCACTCATTCCATTAACAAATCCTTATGTGCAGAATTTTATAATAACATAGTTCGACAAAACGATCTCATGTTTAACACTACTGTTCAAGGGATACCCTTGTCTATCACCCCTACCTTGCTAAATCGATTCCTTGGACTACGACCCTCCCAGTCCACCTTTTGTTGCTATCCACCTAGGAATCCTCCATTTGATCCTCCCTACTCTCACATTACTCTAGACACTCTCCACTCCTATTTCTATAGGGAAGCTGGACTCCCTGCAGACAGACGATTCCAGTCCGTTGGCCTTCAGGTCCAGGACTACGCCCTGTACAGAGTTCTGGTCCGATGCATCTTACCATTATCCACTAGGGATGTCGCGACCATGCGACCTTTTCATACTTTCCTTCTGTATGCCCTGATCCATCATCTTGACATTGATATTGGCCTTCACATGTTCCACGCCATTTTACATGCCTCCAGTGTCACGACTCAGGGTCGGGTACGCACCCCCTTCTGCCACATCATCACCTCCATCCTTCATCACCACGGTCGTGACATTACCGTAGGTGAAATATCCGAGATGACCGATTTTGATGAAATAGGATTTAGGAACTTCTCGTTAGCCGGCATAGACGTGTCGGTCACCGGGGTTTTGACTTGGAGACGACAGCGAGCTGGAGCGCAGATCGACTCAGACGAGGAGGTAGACGTTGACGTTGCAGATCTGGCAGCAGAGGCTCGAGCACACATAGACGAGCCGCCTCCACCGACCATCGACCAGCGCTTCACTCAGATGCAGACGGAGATCCACAGCCTCCGAGAGGAGGTTGAGGCTTACCACCTCGAGCAGATGGACGCTCGTAGAGCTGATCGAGAGGTGGACGATGCACGATACAGTGAGATACTGTCACTACTGAGAGCATGGCAGCCTGGCTCATCTGACCACCCTGGCCCTTCTTCATAGTTAGACTATATCAGCGTTGTACTAAGTAACTAAAACTTGACTCATGTTTGACTCTACTGGACCTCTGCTTGACCAGTCAACTTATTTTGACTACTCATTTGACTTGAGTATTTGATCTTTACTATGCTTGGTAGAATAGGTCTACTTTGCTTTTTGGTTTTTCTACTACTTCAGCCTGTAAAATTTTCAAATGTTTTTCAAAAATCAGTTTTTAAAATTTTTTCAAAATCAAATTTTACTTAGTTTTGAAAAATTTAAATATTTTTCGACTTAGTTTTATTTTCAAAAATACCCCCTTCAAAACTAGGGCTTTTTCGCAAATGGACTTAGCCTAGGCCCTAACCCTAGAACTGCATGCACCTATAGATTTAGAAGCCAACATCTCACAAGCACCTTAGGGTTCTTTTGATTGATAACCTAGAATGGGTTGAGATGCTTAGGTCTTTGCCTTAATTCAAGATGCTTTAAGTCAGTGCATCTGCAGTAATTGGGGCACTAAATACAAACTACACAGTAATCAAGTTAAGTGTCAAGTTTAGAAAATCTAACTTGAACAGAACACTTAACTTGACTAACCCCAGCAAAAACTACTGTTTAATAGCAGTTAGTAAGTAGCTAATTGGGTTAGACAGGACCCTAAAAGAAACTGATTTGGTTTAGTTCATATCCTGAATTGGGTCAGTACAGCAAAATAATTTCGCTTTTATGCAATTTATTATTTAGCTTTTATGCAATTTAATTATCCTGTTTCTGCTATATTTATTTGTTTTTGATATATGGCAAAGGGGGAGAGATAGGAAAGGAGAGTTTAAAATTTTCTAAAATTTTTTTATATAAATTTTTTTTCAAAATTTCAAACTATATCCTTTATTCAAAAACTTAAGTTTGCAAAATTTTTTCTAAGTATTTCAAAACTTAAGTTTGCAAAATTTTTCTAAGTATTCAAAACTTAAGTTTGCAAAATTTTTCTAAGTATTCAAAACTTAAGTTTGCAAAAAATTTTCTAAGTATTTCAAAACTTAAGTTTGCAAAATTTTTCTAAGTATTTCAAAACTTAAGTTTGCAAAATTTTCTAAGTATTTCAAAACTTAAGTTTGCAAAATTTTTCTAAGTATTCCTAAACTTAAGTTTTCAAATTTATCCAAAACTTAAATTTTCCTACAAGTATAAATTATTTTGGAAAATATAGTTTCTGTTGAAAATTGTTCTAAGTAAAAATTAATCCATCTTTAGACTTAGAACTTAATTTTCAAAAACCCCACGAAGTTTTAAAATATCTAGGGGAGATTCCTTCCAGGGGGAGGGAACAAAAATCCATTTGTTTTATTTTATTAACTTAACTTTTTGAACCAGGGTTGCCATAAATCAAAAAGGGGGAGATTGTTGGTGCAGAATGCACCCAAGTCAAACCTGTATTTTGATAATGGCAACAGGGTTCAAAAGTTAAGGTATATTGTGTGTCTAACATGTTACCCAAGTGTGCAGGCAAAGCCCTAGCGAAGGACTGCTAGGCACCTGGCGAAGGAATGCCAGGATACAAAGACCTAGCGAAGGACAGCTAGGCACCTGGCGAGGGAATGCCAGGATACAAAGCCCTAGCGAAGGAATGCTAGGCACCTGGCGAAGGAATGCCAGGATACAAAGACCTAGCGAAGGACTGCTAGGCCCCAGGCGAAGGACAGCTTGGTACTGAAGACCTGGCGAAGGACTGCCAGGCACCGGGCGAAGGACAGCTTGGTATCCGAGACCTAGCGAAGGACCGCTAGGCAAAAGTCCAACCGGAGGAGCCGGTTGGCATCAGGTACATTCTCCCGAGAGGAGTAGGTGAGGACGCGTTCCCCGTTGAGGGAACAGTAGGCGTCGGTTCGACCTAGGGCTCCATTTCGGAGGCCCAAAGTCAGAACCAAGACAGCTAAGGCTGTATAAACTAACATCTTATTGCTTTATGTTGTTTTGGACTAACCCTGGATGCAGGACCGAAGGAACGAGTGTCTGCAGCTCAGAGAGCCTCAAAGGAGTGAGGCAGCAGCTGACCAGGGCGCCCGGAGTGTCCCGGGCGCCCCCAAGGTGAACACAAAACAAAGTAAAGCAAGGTGAGCTTCGGCAGCTTATGGGCGGGGCGCCCCCGTGCTCCCGGGCGCCCCCCATGCTCCCGGGCGCCCCCGTGCTCCCGGGCGCCCCCAGGTGAAGCCAACGAAGCAAGCCAGCGAGAAGCCAAACGGATGAGGTTTGACCCGGTCAATCCGGGCGCCCCCAGCGTTCCGGGCCCCCGTCAAAGCTTGATCCCGAGTTTTAAGGGATCAGAGCTGACCGAGACGGAAGCGGATCGGCTGACACGTGGGGGGGGGCGCCCCCGACGTTCCGGGCGCCCCCAGGTGCTATAAAAAGGGCCCTCGACCCCAAGGCTTCAACAATCATTCTTTCCAACGCATACACTCTCTTCTGCTCTCGCGCTCTGCTCCGGAAACCTCCCGACTCAAGACTCAAGAGCCGACGACGTCCCGCTGCTCCGAAAAAGACAACCTACATCGGACGTCGGTAAAAGAAGAGTTTTCTTTTTAAAGTTTACTTTGCTATACTTGTAAATTCAATCTTATAAACTGATTTGCGCACTTATAGAATTGCCCGCAGAAAACGGTCAACGACCGTGGGCCTTGGAGTAGGAGTCGACCTAGGCTCCGAACCAAGTAAAACTACCTGTGTTCGCGATTGTTTTGATTCCGCTGCGTACTTGCTCTATTATTTATCCGAAAAATGTTTTACGATATTCACCCCCCTATCGTTTCTCTCCATCCAATAGTCAAGTCCTGGTCCAACTTGTAACCCAAGCTCTCGAGCCTTTCTATATACCTGATCATCTTAAGTACATAAGACCCAACTTGATTTCCTTCCTCTAGCATGGTACGGAATAATGCACGAGAGGTTTCATACTTCTCTACTCTTGCACTTTCTTGGAAGAGCTCACGCAAATGTTGATCAATCTCCCTAGCACTTATGTTCTCATGCTATCTCTGCAACTCAGGAAACATAGAAGATAACATGATGCATTGCACATCCAGTGCATCTTCCATATATTGAGAGCAATATGACTAATCTTTCTCAGAAGCGTTTAGCGCAGACTCTTTCATAGGTTTGTCTTCGAGCACATAGATTTCACTCTCGTGTCTTAAGATAATTTCAGTTTCCTATACCATTCCATGTAGTTGGAACCAAGGAGGACATTCTCTTTCTCGAGAATGTTTCGCAACGACAGGGTACTTGTGTTTGCCATCTAAAATGATAATTTAAAACAGAGTTTCAGTATTTATGGAATACATTTAATAAAGGGCTTTATAACTCCTATTATTTTATTCAAGTCCAACAGCCCCCACTGTTAGAATTGGGAATTGGTTGGTAACAATTTCTAATAGGATTGAAACCCTGAGTCATATAGTATGCACACAGCTGAGCTGTACCTACATGTTATATTCATCAAATAGACCTTAACTTGCCAATCATAAATCTATGTGACTTTCGATATATTTTTGTTGAGTCTTATATTCTCAACATTTGTCCCTCAAATCAATTGACCTTAGCTGAGCTAAACAAGTCAACTAATTTGAATTAAGTTGACCCACTAATAATTATGATAAATTATAGATATTTTGACACAAGCCTACGGCTGAGTTGTACTGACTTATGTAAAAACTCTAACTATTATCATAGTTATTAATGAAGGGCTTTTAACAAATCTTGACTTAATATATTTATGGGATTTTATAATTATTAAATTGTCTCACTACTAAATAACTTCTTGTGCATCCACACAATCTCATCATGAGATTTATCTCTATGAATCTTGAAGCAATCACGTACTTCAGTCATACAAAATTTATATCAAAATTGTAACATATATACCTCTACAGGTTTGATAGATAAAATTCATTTCTACATTTCTATCTTGAAATGTATACTTGAGATAAATCAAAATTTCTTCAAAATCTCTCAAAGCACTAATCATTAAAAATTTAAAGAAGAGGTTTTGCACTATATGATCCAACAACGAATTGCACTGATGCCACTGTTGGGTTCTGAGCACAGTGGAATATTTAATTTGCTCTTAAATCATGGATCTCTTCATGGTACATATAGTTCTAAACAAAATAACATGAAATGTAACATGAAATAAAAACATATCTCATAATCCTTTGCTTATTTGTGAATAATTTCACAAACAAATGAGAGCTCCACGTGTGACTCCTCTAGCAGTATCCATGCACACTAGATCACGAACTATATGATCCGTTAAGTGCTAGACACTTGGATCGACAAAAACTTTCGAAAGCACTATGGATCTGAAGATGTATCTTCGATCAAAGGAGTAGGTTGCCAAAGGCTTCCCGGGAGAAGTGGAGAGAGTTGTCGCAAGAAAAATAATGGAGAAGTCGTGTACACCAATTTTCTTCCAAGGGTGACTATTTATAGCCTCCAAGGAAGATGAAGAGATATTACTTTTCATATTCTCCATTAATTATCATAATTGCGGCTCTTTAAATTGTCCATTAATAACCATAATTATAACTCCTCATCTTCTCGTTTAATAAAGAGACTCTTCATCTTCTCTATTAATGATCATAATTGTGACTCTTCAAATTCTCCAAAGTGAATAAGAGATAAACTCCACTCTTTCTTCTCTAGTCAAATAAATTCATATTTGATCTTGATCCGTTCTAACTTTCGATATTTCAGAAATAATTAATAATATAATTAATTCTTATTTAGAAATAATAAATTGATTATTTTTAGTATATAGTAAAATAATCAATTATAGATACTGTTCATTTCTATATGCTATGCATGCAACCCTCTAGGTTCTATACATAAAGGCAGTGTAAATTCATACACAAACTAAAGTAACTATCTCGCAACAGTTTTTAGCCACCCAACGTGATAGAATATTAGTCATAAACTAAAAAAATCACTATGAACCGATTATTGTGTAATTCAATCTTTTCATCTCTACCCTACATCCCAATTAATTTAGTGCATCATCATCAATTTAATTATTTTACTTGATTTCCAAGTTATAATAGACTCATCTTGAATGATATTCATTCCTCCCATGACCATAGATTTCGAGTCACTAATATCTCTATCAAGTGACCATGATGTTAACTCCCTAATAGAAGAGAGCAATGAATTCTCTATTGACCCAACACTATTCTCTCTACGTTTTGTCATACACTCAACTACCGTGTTAATCACAATCCGATTAATGATTGCTTTTAACGACGTCAAAGTACATAACTTCTTGCATAGAATAAATGAATGTCTTAAGTCAAAAGATCAGTTACACTCGTTCATTAAGACAAACGATCAATAATGCTAATATGTAGTGTTCTCTTAAGCGTGTCATGTCCAGTGTACCTCTAAACTCAAGACACCCCCAAGTCCAACTTGAATATTCATCCCTCGGTCTATCTTGACCTAGTCATACTCAGTGTTGATCTAGATATCTACATCCTCTCTAGATATCTATTCGATCAAGGATTATTTACAGATTAATTAATCTGTGAAACTTTATTATTAATCATATACGTACAGAAAAATAAATAATTAACGATAAATACTTACCTTTATTAAAATAATTATTCAAATATACATAAAAGTATCTTGGTATATAATTGTACACCCTAATACTCCTATCCTAAATACTTAAAATCCCTCTGTTTGTTGTTGTTGAACGATTACTTTGTACCTAAGTTTTGGTGAGGTTCAGTTAAGTATGATAAAAGCGACATGGCTAGATGAAAATTTGTTAACCTAAACATACACCAGTAACTTGGCGGTTCAAATACAACACACAAGGAGTGTTTTCCCCTTCATACCTACCCATGGACTTTCCCTTCACCCCTCTTTTTCTTGACAACTCGAACTAAGATATCTCTATAAGAACTTGCATTGTCGAGGCTTGTTTGAAAATATATTGTTGGTGGGGATACTCGGAAGGTTCGGTCGTTGTTCTTTCACTCGAACAATGGACGTCTTCTTCAGTAAAATGAGGGGACCCTCAATTAAGGTGGGTGCATCTGATTCATGTGACCATCCCTAACTTTCACCTACCAAAGTAATTGTGTTAATGGATTTCCTATGTATTTATGCGATAGAGATCATTACAATAAGGTTCCACCGTGAGAAGAATCTCATTTATTCTACCTCGATTAAAAAAAACTGATTTATGATTTTCTTTTCGAACAATGTTCTATAACTTTTCGTAGTTAGAGGAGTTCAACAGGACTAAAGTCTCTTTTAGAAGCTCTGAACATTAATTATTATTTAGATCTTAGATTCTCTTTATCGACAAAGGCTTATGTTAAATCACATTAAATCACTGTTTTGTATTGTTAGCCAATCAGATCACTAAAAAAAAATCCGAATTATCGATGAGTATTTTCGTCCTTATTCCATCACTATTTAATTTTAGCAAGGAAATTATGACAGATATATGGAGTAATCAAAATTAATTGAGTCGTAGATGATTTTTCTAATGGAAATTAAATTTCGCCGATAAATATACTGATGGAAACTAAATATCGTACGTAAATATACCAATAAAATTTAAAATTCCGTAAATTTTATTTTTCGTCGATAATTATGGATGAAACCTATAATTCCTTCGGCAACTAGTGAACGAACTTTGTTCCTGTAACGTAAATTGTTGACGGAGCCAATAATTCCGTTGGTATATCGACAGACTTACGTATTTCATCGATAATTACCGACAAAATTATAGATTCTATTGATAATTATTATAAAATAGTACTATTAATATCAATAATTATTGGCGGAATAGCAAATTTTATTGGTCATTATTGACGAAGACTGTAATTCAGTCGATTAACTATAAAAAAAATTCTCAAACCCAGGTTCAAATTTTGCAATTCCCCTATTTATAATTTTTCATACCAAAACATTATATTCACAAACCATGTTACATTTCATTACACAACTATTAACGTTCTAAATACAAATAACAAATTAATTAAACTATACATTCACAACTCATTACAATCCATACACAAACAATCAAATATGCTATATAAGATAGTAAAAGGCGTTTCACTCGCCCCTAATGCCCCCGTCAACCGTCCCAAGACTAATACGGAGGAGGTAAATCACGTGGGCTAATAGCCCGGATGCTATGATTAGCACATGGGGAGAGCCGACACATTGACTTTATCATATTTTGACCTCCAAATCTCAAGATGATAATACACACACACTAATTATCAGTACATCCCATGGGTACATCAAATATGTTATAAAAATCCTACAAACCATGTCCAATAATGATACATACAAATCATACACAATTAACTATCCATACACAAACAATCAAATCTACTATCCAAATTCATACATAATAAACTATCCAATAACCATACATACAAACCATGTCCATAATCTCCTATAAAATAATATTATCGTTCCCATGGGATAGATTGATGGTTAGTATGATTAAGTTGTCACCTTGAGGTCTGGGAGTTAAAACCTAGTAAAGCTAGTGTGTCTGCCCTCTCCACGTGCTAGTGATAGCATTCGGGTTAGTAGCCCTCATGATTTACCTTCTCCGTTGGCTCTGGAATGGGTTGGCGGAGACGAGCGAATCACATTTTACCACCTATAAATAGTACTATCAAATCCTATAGAAAATAAAATATGATAAATTAGTATCAGAATCGTGTGAGACAAATTGATTCAAAAATTAATAATGAACGTGAATACATTAAAAATATAAATGTATAACTAAATTTATATGTAAAAATACCTGAATAATATTTTACATATCTGATGGTGGTGATATATAGTATATTATAACATATTATAACATATTATAACAACAAACCGACTAAATATATTTTGCATGTTTTATAAGTGATAAAAAAAACTAAGTTATAGTTGAGCTTACCTGATAAAGGTACTACTCAGCAAGGTCCTGTTGGTCTTGAGTCTCCTATGACTCAAAACAATATTGTGATTGGGTAAATTGAGCAATAATTGCTCACATCTCTGCCAAGAAAGCATTATTTCTCGCATCCCTTTCAGTAATCCTTGCCTCCCTTTCGGTCATCCTCGTCTCCATTGTCGTGAGTATAATATTTAGATCTTGATTTTCTGATCTAAGTGACTCTATCTCAGTAAATGAAGAACTAGGATGACCCTTAGGCATCCTCAAACGATCAAATGTTGCTTTGGCTTGTGAACCAAGGTTATAGAGAGTGGAGTTCTTATTTCTTCCACCGACAACACCATAATAAATATCATTTATCGCATCGGTAAATAAACCCTGTGGCTCCCCTTCATCTACTGGTGGTGCAGATGTTTGGGCCACTCTATTAGTTATTTCCTTATGTGTGAAGAAAAGTCTATGATTATTATATGTTATACAACTACTAAATAAAGTTAATATTCTTACATCTGTAGCCCGGGATCGAGAATTGACAAATATGTCATCACTTTTTTTGTGAATCTTGTTAAATATATCTTGATAAATGGGAGGCCTCTATAGAGTACATTCCTTCATACCAAAATAAGTAATATCATATTTATACAAATTCGATAATAGATTCTAATATGCTTATACAACTTTAAATTAAACTTACCAAATTGATGACGTGCTCTACAAGAGACTTGGATCTGGAAGTATGGCCAGCGGGCATGTCTATTTAATTGAGAAACTATAGAATTTGCCCTCCACCTAGCTCCACCCCAGGTGGCTAGTCCATGCAATCCAAATTTTATCTGATACAAAAGCTGTTGGTGCAGGCAGCACCTAAATCAAACCTGGGTTTTGATAATGGCAAATGGTTCAGAAGTTAAGATGTTATTGGTGTCTAATGTGTTTATTAAGTGTGCAGGAAAGAAGCCCTAGGTACACTAGGCAAAGAAGTCCTGGTTAAGGACTGGGCAAGAAGTCCTGGCAAAGGGTTGGGCAAAGAAGTCCTGGTCAAGGACTGGGCAAGAAGACCTGACCGGAAGTCGGGCAAAGAAGTCCTGGTCGAGGACTGGGCACGAAGTCCTGGCAAAGGGCTGGGCACCGAAGACTTGACCGAAAGTTGGGCACGAAGACCTGGTCAAGTGGATCGGGCAAAAGTCCAACTGGAGGAGCCGGTTGGCAAAAGGTAAACTCTCCTGAGAGGAGTAGGTGAGAACGCGTTCCCCGTCGAGGGAACAGTAGGCGTCGGTTCGACCTAGGGTTCCATTTGGGAGACCCGAAGTCAGAACCAAGACAACTACGATTGTAAATATTGACTAATATTCTTGCTTTGGTTGTTTTGGAACTAACCTTGATTGCAAGACTGAAGGAGTGTGTGTTTGCAGCTCAGAATGCCCCAAAGGAAGGGGGTAAGAAGATGGGCTAGACGCCCGGGAGGTCCCGGGTGCCCAAGGTCAAAGCCAAACAAGCAAAGAAGCAAGAATGCTTCGAAATCACACTGGGCTAGGCGCCCGGGAGTGTTGGGACCGGGTGCATGTTGACATGGATGCGGGTTCGTAATTTCAAAATTAATTACGTGCAGCGGAAGGTTTAGCATAAATAATTTCTCTAAATCATTTAACCACACATCTAAGCATGCAATTTTATCTTGTGTAGACATGATCATATATTTAAAATTTTGTAGAAACATAAACTAATTTACGTATTACCTCGCGTAACTCGAAGGAAGGGACGAGATCCAACCGTAAGTCACTACAAGAAAAAAGACTTATTGTGACATTTACCTTATGACACTTAATAGTAAATGCCATTATAAACTATTTATAATGACACTTATTAAAACAGATTAATTTTATAAATAAAATATCTGATTAGATCCTTTATCATGACACATTTTATAAATGTCATTATAAATTAATCATGTCGGCATTATAAATTAATCAAAATTATTTAATTTGTTTAATCTAAACTTTTTGTAAAATACATTTTCTGAATTTGAAAATATTTACGGGGAAGATTGGGCACAAGATATGTTAATTTAGAATTATTTAAAGAAAAATTTAAATTTCGGAATTTAATATATATATATATATATATTATAAAACTTTTATAAATACCTCTCCTCACCCGTCCCTATGCCGTGCCCTAACATCTCCGCCCGACACACATCCTCGCCGACAAACCTTTCCCCTTCGCGCACGCGAAGACAGCGGGAAGGGCGCTGCCTCTCCTTGCGACCTTCCCTTTCCCCTCTCGTCGCATGCGAACAAGGTTGGAGCGCCGCCCCCTCACCCTCGCGCAAGCAAGTCACCGAAAATCTTTTCCTCTGCGCGATCGGCATTACGATGCCCAGCCTCGCACGATCGCCGGCCGAGCCAGCCATCCCTCCTTTCGATTGTTGTGGGTGTCGGAGAAGGGCGGCTATGGCGTGTGACAATCACCGCTCGGTGCCTTACCGAGACTCCCCTCGCCATCGTTGATCAACAGGAGCAGTGCCGACGCCGTAGCGATTCTTCGAGATTTCCCTTACTTCGCCCTTGCCCAATCCATTGTTGGAACTGGCGCCTCAGACCTTTTTCTCCGGCTATAACTAGGTAAGGGGCTTAGTGTTGTGGTTGTTTTGCCTTTCTTTCCCCCGGCTGCCTTTTTCGTGGTTGTGTCTTCTACCGATTGTCGCACGCAATGATTACCTCATGTCGAGCCTAATCAACCTCTGTTTGCAGCTCCTCTCTTCTTTGCGTCGATCTGGATTGGGGGTTTATTGGAGAGGAGCAACTTCATCTGAGGTTGCTGTGGTGGCTTGGTTTATCAGATCGGAAAATAAGGGAGCAGAGGAAATCTACGTGCATGGTTTTTTTAGGTATGAATTGTTGGTGTTGTTTGGTCTTGGATGAATTGAGGATGTTTTGACTTAGATCAGTAAAGTGGAACTAAGGTTCTGAGAATTTATTTACGTAATCTGTGAGAATTGAGGTCTTGGATGAATTGAGGTATCTAAGTTTAGGTAAAGTGAACTAAGGTCTTGGATGAATTGATGAATTGAGGATGCTTTTCATCTATTAGTAATCAGTGAGAATTTATTTACTTTTTCCATCTTCATTGGATATTGTTCAACCATTGCTTCACATGAGGAATGAGATGGTAAATTAGTTTGGGGCAATCTATTACTATCCTTTATTGAGATTATGTGCAAATAAAAGGATTTCCATTATTTATACATATTTCAAGGCTCTATTGATATGTTTCTTTTGGTTCCTCAGTCCATATCAATCAAACATGGCTAGTAGAATTTAATTTATGAGATGCTTTTATCCTGTGCTAGTATTATTAATTTTAGCATTGGTATTCTTCTTGTGCAAAATTTCAATCTATCCTTTTAAAATTATGGAAAAAGATGACACACACACTTTTTAGATCTACCATGTTGGAGCATCCTCAATATTTTAAACTAGTAATATAGAGAAAGATTTAGTTGGTCCAAAAGTTTTAGCAGTTTGTCCATATAATTCTCATATATTTGCATTTTCGTCATCAGTAAGAGAATAGTATGTAAAAATAAGTTAACTTCCTTTTCCTTGAAATGCCAGAATTTTAATCAAACATTACCCTTACAAGTATGTTTTTATTTTCTTCTAAAAAGCTACATATACTATGAGTTTATTTTCTTCTAAAAAGCTACATATACTATGAGTTCTAGCATAAATCATGGGGCATCTTGTATCTTCTCAATGCCAGAGGAAACACTTGATGCTTATTTGGAGCAAACTAAAGAGTTAATCTTTCAGGTATGCCATTGTGATTTGAAGAGTTATTCATCAATAGAACGGCTACGGAGGTGACTACTATCCTTCTCTGTTTCTTTTGTTTTATCTTTTGCAGTGGCTGTTGATGTTAGACTCTCCCATCTAAATTGTGGTGACAGAATTTTTTACTTTACACATGCAGAATCAAAGATATAGAAAATAAGAAGGCAAGATTTACCATGTGGCATATTGGATTCTTTTTTTCTACATGGAGCCTTTTCCAAGATTCTGAGCAATTCAACAATATTTTGCTTTGGGCTCCTTATATTGCATTATCTATTTATTGAAAGTTTCATGCTGCCTTTTCCATGATTTTGAATTGAGAATAATAGTTGCCAGCTTTTTCTGTATGACTCTGATTCATTTATTCTACTTATACAGCCTGTCAGTATCTTGTGTCGCTGTTTTCAAGATATAGATAAGTACACAGTAGGTTTTCCTCGTGGAAATGGGCATGGGCAAACAAATATTTTTCGTGCTATGAAACAATGTTTACCTGGGTCGGTAAGGATGATAATCTCATTGAGTTATTTGAATTGAAGCATTATCATATCCATTTGGCTCAAATTTTGAGTTGCAGTTCTTGTCTGACGGTATACTTTTATTCTTCCTGCGACCAAAGAATTACCAAAACAATGCATAAGATCTGGAAGGGCGGCTAAATATGAGTCAAGGAAGCATGTAGGTATCGGCATTCCAGATGATCCTATTTGTCAAGCTATATTACGAAGTCTGGATGAACCCCTCATTTCCACAAGGTTTGTTGGGATGAAAAAGCTGGAAGGCAGTTTCTCTCGCTATATCTTTTGTAATAAAATACATATTTTCTTGCTCAACATAGTGTAAAGTGGCCTTCAGAAGATCAGTGGATGCTAGATCCTGTCCTAATCGCAGATACTTATGAGCCAGAGGTACGAACCACTAATTGATTGTTTGCTGAATTGGTACATCTATATGTGTTTATCTATCCATCTATCTCTTGCTGGATCATCTTAATTAGGCTACTGAGAAAGAACATGCACACATAGTTTGATAATTCGATATTTTCACTTTCATATGATTGTTGCACTGCATGCTATGGACCAGACTACCATGCACCTGTACTGGCAGCAGGAATACAGTCAAAACCAACTCCTAACTGCAGTGCTCTTACCATGTCATAGCCATATGTTGCGGCGATCTTAAGGCTAAAATATTCTTGTAATTGGTGTATTGATGTTCATAAATAGATATGAAATGTTATGTCCAGAATTCTTGTAGCTTTAGAAATTTCTCCATGTGGCACATGATCATTGACTTTGTTTGATACTGTGGCCAATAGATATCAATTCTTCATAAATGGTGTAGCAATTTGAAATGGTCAAATGAGATGCTATTGAGCGTAACTGGATGGATGTTAGAGAAAAAAAGTTCTATTTTCTTTCTAGAAATGTCAGGTATGGGAGTTCGTATAGGTTTTAACCTTCTGTTTCTAAATTCTGTAAAAAAAAAGATACCTTGACAAAGATACCACAGTTTAATTGCATTCATTCATGCCTAGCTTCTTTTTTCATGGTCATGTGCATCTATCTGACTTTTCTTGTAATAGTGTATATAAAGAAACTTAAATAGTGATATGAATAGATATCTTTCAGATTTGGCAAATCTGAAGGATATCTTTCACTTATCAAGATCAATGAATTTTTTTTTGGAGAGCCAATATCAGTATTGTCGAGATTTATTTGTTTTAATTTTATTTCATTTATACAAATTAATATATGATTTTTTTTGTAGGTGACAAGAATATTGGATTTTGTTCAAGATGTGATAGTTGAAGATTGAAGATGCAGCAAAGTTTTGGAAGTTTGATTATGTTTTGCTTTAGGAGAGATTTAATTTTTTACTAGTTCTTAAACTAAATATATTGGGTATATTTGTGATTGTGATTAGTGCATAGTTATTTTTTGAGGTGATCAATTTGACAGTCTTGTATTGCATAAAAATTGACAATTATTGATTAACACTTTAATTTCAATTTAAAATTTTTATTTATGTTTATGTTAATTAGTTATATACGTAAATATTTATATCATGAAAATATTGAAAATGGATGAAATATTTATTAATATATAATATTTTTTATGTCACAATAGAACATCAAATTATATAGATAAAAATATCATTATAAAACTCATATGAAGGCATTTCAAAATGTCATAATAAATAATTATTAATGATAATTTTAAATGTCCTTATATATTAATATAACAAATATTTATATGTGTCATTATAAATTACATAATAAGGTATTTTAAATTAACTTTATAAACTATTATTAGTGATATTTTTTATTATGACTATAAATAAAATTAAAGACACTTATAATTGTCATGATAAATAATTTTAAAGGACATATAAATTTGTCATCATTACTATAATAAAACAACATGTATAAATGTCATTACAAATCTTATAATGACATTATTTTTTGTCACTATAATAATTATTTATGCTATTAGTATTGTCACTATTTGTATTTTACAGTGACATTAAGAATTGTCATAAGTGATAAGACTATAGACGACATCATTATAGAGGACATTTTAACTTAATGTCACTATATCAAAAATGTCAGTATAAATAATATATGATGACACTTTCAATGTCATTAAAAGTATTTTTTCTTGTAGTGAGCGTCCCTTGGAAGCTCCGCCTCTATTCGCGTCCACGCCGAGTATCTTCGGGATAACTTCGCAAAGCCACGAGTTTTGTGTTCTCGAGAACTACTAGATTCTCCGAGAATGTGACAAGAAAAACCAAGAGAGAAGTCGGAAGACTAACCACAAAAGGATGGTCGGAATCAAAATTTTGGCGAAGCAAAAGAAGAGGCTTGCGGCAAAAAGATCCTTGCGGGAAACTCTAATTCCGATAACACCTTCTTCCATCCAAGAGATGGCCGGAGCTTCCTTCTCCGGCAGCAGGTGGTGGTCGGCAGGGAAAGGGTAGGGGCGGCCGGCTGGTGCTCCTTCTTGGGGCTGGTTGGCGCACGGCAAGAAGAGGAGAAGAGAAGGAGAGAAAGAGAGGGAGAGAGCCTATGCCTTCATCTCTATTATCATCATCCAAGCCTTGCCTTGAGTCCTTTATATAGTGGCCTCTCAACCATCAAGCCTCTTAAATATGGAATAACTTATTCCATCATGCCAAGTTTGATTTTATATCATCGTTAAAATCATATTTTAATTCATGATAAAAAATCAATCAAGTCTCTTCTCTCTTATGAAATAAATTTTCTTATCATGGTAAATCAATCCATGATTGATTTTATAAAATAAACCAATCCATGGTTCATTTTAATTTCCATGAAAAATAAACCAAACCTTGGTTTATTATATAAAAAAATTTATATCATCCATAATTTTATAAAACAAACCACACTTGATTTATTTTATAAATTAAACCAAAAACTTGGTTCTCTCCCTTTGTTGTGGCCGGCCAAGCAAAGAGGATGGAGACCCTCTTTAGTCGGCCTTATCCAAGCCAAGCCCCAATGAATTAAACTTATTTAATTCATCTAATAAGTCTTCAAAAGACTTAGCCATTTTACGCTTCTGATGCGTCTCTGAAAAATTCAGATTCGACTTATCGTTTGGCTCAACCAAACTTAATCTCTCTTGATTGGAAAATCTAATTTTCAACTCATTTTAAATCCCTTGGATTACTCGTAGTGCGTGTGACTAAATAGGCTTTCGATTTATGTTGGCCGTCTATAATTAATCAATTATAGAACGATCATGAGTGGCACCTAGTAGTACATCATAATCCCCAATTAATCGAAAGATCAACGGTTGACCTCAGAAACAATTCTGAAACCCTTCAGCAGCTATAATGAATCGTGCCCCATTCCCTTCACCATCTTATACCCACTTGGTTTAGGACATGGTCTATGTGTGTCAGTCCCCACTAGGCTGACTACGTCACACCTAGCCCAAGTAACGTTTTCTTGTCCTACGGATTCTAATTACTCTCATGTATTTAAGAGATTCATACTCTGAACATGTCATGCTCTGGCCAGAGGCTTCGAGTAACAATCCGACGATAGGCCTCGGGTATACATCTCCTCGCAAGGAGTGGTGAATCCTTTGTAGGCTGTTCAAACATCTTCAGGGACTTCGGCTTATACCCAATCATCCTGGATCCACACCTCCTTGGAGATGCTTGCTTAAGATGTCAAAGTATAAGTCTCCATGACCAAGATGACTTGAACACCGCAAGTCAAAGGAACATCGCACTTAAGCTGCAGTAAGAACTTCATTGACATATCTATATGTAGACTACCATATGATGTTTTACAGCCAGTCACTCCAATCAACTAGTTCCCTTAACTAGCATTCATGTTTATCTCCGGACATCTCAATGTCACCAGCCAGTGAGAATCAGCTGATTAGAGAATAACCCATGCTAGTCTCAACAGAATTGATAGTGTTCGTATTTATCAATTCATCGACTAAGGACAATTTCAATACTTCACAATTGCACATGTAGAGATAATCACTAGTTGTGAATTCATCACAAATTCTCTCATGCTGTGAATTGTATTGCGGGCATTCAGTAAATGAGTTTAAGATCTCAATCAAATACACAAACATGTATACTAACATGTATACTCAAATAGTGAATATTCATTTATTAAAATAAATGATTATAATCATAAGGTGATTGCCTTAGGATACTTCTCTCATATCACTAACAAACTCCCACTTGGCCTAATGCCAATCGTTACGGTACCCAATACCACAGGCTCTAACATGACCGTCAAACTTTCTTTGAGGCAAGGCCTTAGTTAAAGGATCCGCTAAATTCCTTTCAGTGGGAATTTTCTCAATTTGTATATCATTCCTACTTATAATCTCTCTGATCAGATGATAGCGGCGAAGCACATGTTTGGATCACTGATGAGACCTTGGTTCCTTTGCTTGTGCAATAGCTCCATTGTTGTCGCAGTAAACCGGTATTGCTTCATCAATGGTTAGAACCACACCAAGTTCTGAGACAATCTTCTTGATCCAGACTACTTCCTTTGCTGCTTCCGAAGCTGTAATATATTCCGCTTCCGTGGTAGAATCCGCTACGGTGTCTTGCTTGGAACTCTTCCAACTTATTGCACCTCCATTCAAAATAAATACGTATCCGGACTGAGATTTGGAGCCATCCTTATCTGTCTGAAAACTGGCATCTGTATACCCACGTATTTCCATATCACCTTCTCCATATATTAGGAACACATCCTTAGTGTTTCTTAAGTACTTGAGGACCATCTTGACAGCCGCCCAATGATCCATTCCTGGATCAGACTGGTATCTGTTGGTGCAGGAAGCACCATATCGAACCTTGTTTTGATATTGGCAAAGGATTCAAAGTTAAGTTTGTTTGTGATCTAACGTTGTTCACTGAGTGTGTAGAAAAAGCCCTAGCGAAGGGCTGTTAGTCATCAAAGACCTGGCGAAGGGCTGCTAGGCAACTAGCGAAGGGCTGCTAGTCATCAAGTCCTAGCGAAGGACTGCTACGCAACTAGCGAAGGGCTGCTAGTCATCAAAGACCTGGCGAAGGGCTGCTGGGCAACTAGCGAAGGGCTGCTGGGCAACTAGCGAAGGGCTGCTAGTCATCAAGCCCTAGCGAAGGAATGCTAGGCACCGAGCGAAGGGTAGCTCGGCATCCAAGACCTGACAAAGGATCGTCAGGCAAAAGTCCAACCAGAGGAACGGTTGGCATCAGGTAAATTCTCCCGAGAGGAGTAGGTGAGGACGCGTTCCCCGTCGAGGGAACAGTAGGCGTCGGTTCGACCTAGGGCTCCATTTTGGAGATCAAAGTCAGAACCAAGGCAGCTAAGGCTGTATAAAATAATACTTTATTGTTTTATTGTGTTTTGGACTAACCCTGGATGCAGGACCGAAGGAACGTGTGTCTGCAGCTCAGAGAGCCTCAAAGGAATGAGGCAATAGCTGACCAGGGCGCCCGGAGTGTCCCGGGCGCCCCCACGGTGAACACCAAACACAACAAATGTAAAGGCGCTTCGACAGTACAACCTGCGGGCGCCCCCGTGCTCCCGGGCGCCCCCGTTGCTCCCGGGCGCCCCCTGCGCTGCGAGCGCCCCCATGCGCAACCCTCGAACCAAGAAGCCCTCGAAGCCAAGCAGATAACGTTTGACCCGGTCAATCCGGGCGCCCCAAGCGCTACGGGCGCCCCGGTCAAAGCGGATCTAGAGGATCAGACGCGACCGAGACTTTGGCGGATCGAAGGCCATGTGGGGGGCGCCTCCGACGTCCCGGGCGCCCCCTAGCCCTATATAAAGGGCCCTCGACCAAGGCTTCAATACAACTGTTCTCTCAACGCCCCAACGATCTTCTACACTTGTGCATTGCTCCGGAAACACTCCAACTCGAGCCGACGACGTCCCGCTGCCCTAAACAAGTCGATACTCTCCGGACGTCGGTAACGAAGATCGAAATTTTAATATTATTATTTTATTGCACTTATTTGTAATCAAATATTGTAAACTGTTTTGCACGTATATAGAATTGCCCAAAGTAAACGGTCAACGACCGTGGGCCTTGGAGTAGGAGTCGACACAGGCTCCGAACCAAGTAAATCGACTGTGTTTGTGTGCTGTTTTTAAATTTCCGCTGTGCAACTGCTCTTTACGAAAATCCGAACGATTTCCGATATTCACCCCCCCCCCTCTATCGGCTTTCACGATCCAACAGTATCTTCTTGTGACGCTCAGAGCATACGATACATCGGGCCTAGTACATAACATAACATACATTATAGATCCTATCGCAGATGCATAAGAAATCTTATTCATGCAAATCCTCTCGTCTTCTGTGCGCGGACACATAGACTTCGAAAGGTTGATCCTATGCCTGACGGGAAGGTAACCTTTCTTGGATTCCAACATGCTAAACCTTTCTAGCACTCGGTCTATATATGTAGACTGCGAAAGACCAAGCAACCGTTTTGATCTATCTCTATAGATTCTAATCCCAAGGATATAGGTTGCTTCTCCCAGGTCTTTCATGGAGAAAGTTTTGGACAACTGAATTTTAACTGACTGTAAGACTAATATATCGTTTCCTATAAGTAATATGTCATCGACATATAACACTAGGAATACGACTGCACTCCCACTAACCTTCTTGTACACACAAGGTTCGTCAGGATTTTGTGAGAAATCAAACTCTTTGATTGTCTCATCAAAACGGATGTTCCAGCTCCTGGATGCTTGCTTTAGTCCATATATGGATCGTCGAAGCTTGCATACTTTGGTTTTATTAACCTATGTGAAACCTTCAGGTTGTATCATGTATACATCCTCAAGTAGGTTTCCATTAAGAAAAGTTGTTTTCACATCCATTTGCCATATCTCATAATCATAATGAGCTGCTATGGCCAGGAGCATCCGAATGGATTTAAGCATAGCTACTGGCGAATAGGTTTCGTCATAATCAATTCCTTGTTTCTGACGATATCCTTTTGCCACTAATCTAGCCTTAAAGGTAACAACATTACCTTCCATGTTGGTTTTCTTCTTGAAAATCCACTTGCACCCTATGGGCTTAATCCCTTCAGTGGGTTAACCAAGTCCCATACTTGATTTTTGTACATGGAATCCATTTCCGACTTCATGGCTTCAAGCCATTTATCCCTTTCTGAATTTTTCAGAACATCTTCATAACTGATAGGTTCGTCATCGTTAATGAGTAACACGTCGTTCGATTCACTTATGAGAAATCCGTATCTCTCTGGAATATTGTATGTCCTATCAGACCTACGAAGAAGTGGTGTTGTTTTAGGTTCAACTAATAGTTCATCATTATGAGTTATTGGTTGTGGGTCTAGACTAGGTGTCTCTATAATGTCTATTGGAGTTTCTTGAA
>JAGFNQ010006811.1:0-39016 GCA_024364735.1 Boesenbergia rotunda | reverse complement strand
GCCACTATAGGAGTCTATTTGATTATCTATTCAAGCACGTTTGTTGCTAACGTCGATATTGAAAATGTCACCGGATAAATCTAACGTGTAGATACCATTGCATAAAGTTTCGGTCCCATAAAAAACACTATTTAAAGTTATGTAACATCAATTGTTACTAAAAATTAAATGATAACCCTTTTCATTCAAGGATGAAATAGATACAATGTTCTTTATTAATGAAGGAACAAAATAACAATTATCCAATTCTAAGACAAGTCCGGTAGGGAGCTTTAGCAAATATGTTCCGATGGCAACAGCAGCAATCTTTGCTCCATTTCCAACTCGCAAATTTGCTTCTCCCTTGGCGAGTCTTCTTCTATTCCTTAGCCCCTGTATGTCATTACATATATGTGAGCTACACCCAGTATCAAGTACCTAGGTGTCCGAGGAAATAGAGTGACATTCAATAACGAAGATACCTGAAGAGGATGGGGCATCGGATGCTTTCTTCTTTAGGGACTCAAGATAAACCTTGCAGTTTCTTCGCCAGTGGCCCTCCTTGCCGCAGTGATGGCAAGTGCCTTTTGGTGCCTTTTCAATCTTTTTGGCCTTTTTCTTCCTTCCCTTATTTTGTTCTTTGGGCTTCCTCTTAGAGCCTTTCTTTGAGGAACCAACTAACAGTACCGTCTTCTGATCCTGCTTTTTAGAAGGCTCTACAGTCTTCAGCAGGTTAAGCAACTCAGGAATGGTAGTCTCCAGTTTGTTCATCCGATAGTTCATCACAAACTGTGAGTAACTCTTGGGCAAACAATGCAGAATTAAGTCAATACTTAGTTCGTGATCTATTGCAAATCTGAGTGTGCCTAGTCGCTCAATGGACCCCAACATCTTCAACACAAACTGTGAAACAGAAGTGCCTTCCTGCATCTTAGAGGTGAAGAGGAGTCTGGAGACCTCAAACATTTCGGATCTCGCCTGCTCGTCAAACAGCTCATGAAGATGGATGACGATGGTATGAGCATCCATATGCTCATGCTGCTTTTGTAGCTCAGGTACCATAGCGGCCAGCATGATGCAACTCGCAAGTTCAGAATCCACCACATGTTTCTGATAGGCGACTAACTGGTCTGGAGTTGCATCTTCAGGAGGATGGTTGGGAAGTTGTTCTTCAAGGACATAAGCAAGCTTTTCTGTCTTGAGGGCTATCCTCATGTTTCAAATTCAGTCCATGAAGCTTGGCCCAGTCAGCTTATTGGTGTCCAAAATGAAACGTAAATTCAGAGAAGACATGATCAGGTGATTATCCTAGAAATACAAATTGAGGTTATGTGATGGGAATGATAAAGAATGCATCAATATACATTAATTAAATCCTATTTATTTTTCGAATTGAATAACCCTTTTTATCAATTCGGGAGATCGTAGGAACATCTCCAAATAGGTTGATATCCAACCATAGATAAGAACAACCACGGCTAGAGTTTATCAAGTTATTCTTAGCTATGAAGGTAGGTAATTATACCGATTACATATTATACATATGTAACTATCACATTATGCTATCAACTAATTGAATGCTTGCATAAATCATTGGGTTGTTAACTCATTAACAAGTATGCAACAATATACATAGCACCCAACTGCACCTCTCTTTACATCGACCTTGGCTGTGGCACAACAAATCGATGCTCCAAGCTTAAGGCTGACCTATTAATCAAGAAATAGTTTTAATATGGTTGGAGCTCATTCAACCGTTTAGTCAGGCTTGGATGTGTCCAACAACCAAAACTAAGGATTGACCTCTGACTCCAACTATATTAATCATAAATTAATTCCATGGTTTGAACATGTTGAGGTTCAAGCCGGGCATGGATATGTCCATCAACCCAAACGAGAAACAAAATTCCGATTCTAACCATATTAATGGAATGTGTTGGCCTTAATATTTTGTAAGAGGTTTTGGGTCTCATCCTTTTCTTTTATGCACATTCATGACATATAATTATGTTATGTTCTAACGATTTCCTTACTAAAATATGTATGTGACTTAATTTATCAAGTCTCATTAATTGAATTAGGAACCGGATTTTCTAATTCTAATTTCATACTTTATTCAAGGAATTGTTTTGGGAAACAATTTCCTGAATTATCATAATCAATTTCGGAAATAATATGTTTAAGACTTTGATTTCTCTAAATCAAATCTTATTTAATTAAGAGACAGATTCCCTTAATTCAACCACATATTATTTTCATGAAAATCTTATTTAAGGAAATATACTCTATAGGAAACAATTTTCTTAATTAATTTTGGAGACAATAATATGTAAGAGCATCACCTCATAAATCAAATAAGGAAATTATCGTTTGAGAATCACCTCAAAAATTTCTAAGATTTGATCACATATTTTATTTATGAAAAATTAATATCAATAACTTAATTTGGATGGCTCCCTAAGGCTCAATCCAAATTAAACATTTGACAATTTAAATTCAATTTAGGAAATTTAATTATAACAACTAACTTTAATTGGACGACTCCCCGAGGCTCAATCCAAAATAATGAATTTTGTAAATAATTTAATTTCCAATTATAAATTTAAATACCAATTAATATTGCCATAATTTGTCTAGACTTTCTTGAAAGAAAGTGTCCAAAATTTCGAGCTTTCCATAAATAGAAAGTTTCTAAAAATAAAAGGTTTTCAGAATAATTGTAAGTTTCTGGTACAAAGAAAACTTACGTTTTTCCAAAATTGGAAAATTTCCAAAATAGAAAATTTCCAAAATTTGAAAGTTTCCAAAAATGGAAAGTTTTCACAATTATCATAAAATTTAAGAAACAGAGATATTTCAAAAGTTTGTAAAATTTCATGAGGATTTCCAAACTTTGAAATTCCTAAATCGAAATTATAATTGAAAATTTTCCAAAATTGAGATCATGATAAAGCTTTCCGCAAAACAATTATATGATTATGTCGAATACAAAACTCTGCTCTGATACCACTGTTGGGACCGGGTGCATATTGACATGGATGCGGGTTCGTAATTTCAAAATTAATTACGTGCAGCGGAAGGTTTAGCATAAATAATTTCTTTAAATCATTTAATCACACATCTAAGCATGCAATTTTATCTTGTGTAGACATGATCATATATTTAAAATTTTCCAGAAACATAAACTAATTTACGTATTACCTCGCGTAACTCGAAGGAAGGGACGAGATCCAACCGTAAGTGTCCCTTGGAAGCTCCGCCTCTATTCACGTCCACGCCGAGTATCTTCGGGATAACTTCGCAAAGCCACGAGTTTCATGTTCTCGAGAACTACTAGATTCTCCGAGAACGTGACAAGAAAAACCAAGAGAGAAGTTAGAAGACTAACCACAAAAGGATGGCCAGAATCAAAATTCCGGCGAAGCAAAAGAAGAGGCTTGAGGCAAAAAGATCCTTGCGGGAAACTCTAATTCCAGCAGCACCTTCATCCGGCCAATAGATGGCCGGAGCTTCCTTCTCCGGCAGCAGGTTGTGGTCGGCAGGGATAGGGCAGGGGCGGCCGGCTGGTGCTCCTTCTTGGGGCTGGTTGGCGCACGACAAGAAGAGGAGAAGAGAAAGAGAGAAAGAGAGGGAGAGAGCATATGCCTTCATCTCTATTATCATCACCCAAGCCTTGCCTTGGGTCCTTTATATAGTGGCCTCTAAACCTCAAGCCTCTCAAATATGGAATAACTTATTCCATCATGCCAAGTTTGATTTTATATCATGGATAAAATTATATTTTAATTCATGATAAAAAATCAATCAAGTCTCTTCTCTCTTATGGAATAAATTTCCTTATCATGGTAAATCAATCCATGATTGATTTTATAAAATAAATCAATCCATGGTTCATTTTAATTTCCATGAAAAATAAACCAAACCTTGGTTTATTATATAAAAAAATTTATATCATCCATAATTTTATAAAACAAACCACACTTGGTTTATTTTATAAATTATACCAAAAAATTGGTTCTCTCCCTTTGTTGTGGCCGGCCAAGCAAAGAGGGGATGGAGGCCCTCTTGGGCCAGCCCTATCCAAGCCAAGCCCCAATGAATTAAACTTATTTCATTCATCTATTAAGTCTTCAAAAGACTTAGCCATTTTACGCTTCCGATGCGTCTCTGAAAAATTCAGATTCGACTTATCGTTTGGCTCAACCAAACTTAATATCTCTTGATTGGAAAAACTAATTTTCAACTCGTTTTAAATCCCTCGGATTACTCGTAGTGCCTGTGACTAAATAGGCTTTCGATTTATGTTGGCCGTCTATAATTAATCAATTATAGAAAGATCATGAGTGACACCTAGTAGTACATCATGATCCCCAATTAATCGAAAGATCAACGGTTGACCTCAGAAACAATTCTGAAACCCTTCAGTAGCTATAATGAATCGTGCCCCATTCGCTTCACCATCTTATAGCCACTTGGTTCAGGACATGGTCTATGTGTGTCAGTCCCCACTAGGTTGACTACGTCACACCTAGCCCAAGTAACGTTTTCTCCTCCTACGGATTCTAATTACTCTCATGTATTTAAGAGATTCTTACTCTGAACATGTCATGCTCTGGCCAGAGGCTTCGAGTAACAATCCGAAGATAGGCCTCGGGTATACATCTCCTCGCAAGGAGTGGTGAATCCTTTGTAGGTTGTGTTAGTGATATGAGAAATGTGTCCTAAGGCAATCACCTTATGATTGTAATTATTTATTTTAATAAATGAATATTCACTATTTGAGTATACATGTTTATGTATTTGATTGAGATCTTAAACTCGTTTACCGAATGTCCACAATACAATTCACAGCATGAGAGAATTTGTGATGAATTCGCAACTAGTGATTATCTCTACATGTGCAATTGTGAAGTATTGAAATTGTCCCTAGTCGATGAATTGATAAATACAGACACTATCAATTCTGTTGAGACTTGCATGGGTTATTCTCTAGTCAGCTGATTCTCACTGGCTGGTGACATTGGGATGCCCGGAGATAAACATGAATGCTAGTTAAGGGAACTAGTTCATTGGAGTGACTGGCTGTAAAACTTCATATGGTAGTCTACATATAGATATGTCAGTGAAGTTCTTACTGCAGCATAAGTGCGATGTTCCTTTGACTTGCGGTGTTCAAGTCATCTTGGTCATGGAGACTTATACTTTGACATCTTAAGCAAGCATCTCCAAGGAGGTGTGGACCCAGGATGATTGAGTGTAAGCCGAAGTGCCCGAAGATGTTTGAACGGCCTACAAAGGATTCACCACTCCTTGCGAGGAGATGTATACCCAAGGCCTATCGTCGGATTGTTACTCGAAGCCTCTGACCAGAGCATGACATGTTCAGAGTATGAATCTCTTAGATACATGAGAGTAATTAGAATCCGTAGGACGAGAAAACATTACTAGGGCTAGGTGTGACGTAGTCAGCCTAGTGGGGACTGACACACATAGACTATGTCTTGAACCAAGTGGGTATAAGATGGTGAAGGGAATGGGGCACGATTCTTTATAGCTGCTGAAAGGTTTCAGAATTGTTTCTGAGGTCAACCGTTGATCTTTCGATTAATTAGGGATCATGATGTACTACTAGCTGCCACTCATGATCGTTCTATAATTGGTTAATTATAGACGGCCAACATAAATCGAAAGCCTAGTTAGTCACACGCACTACGAGTAATCCGAGGGATTTAAAACGAGTTATAAATTGGATTTTTTAATCAAGAGAGATTAGGTTTGGTTGAGCCAAACGATAAGTCGAATCTGAATTTTTCAGAGACGCATCGGAAGCGTAAAATGTCTAAGTCTTTTGAAGACTTAATAGATGAATTAAATGAGTTTAATTCATTGGGGCGTGGCTTGGATAGGCTGGCCAAAGAGGGTCCCCACCCTCTTTGCTTGGCCGGCCACAACAAAGGGAGGGAACCAAATTGTTTGGTTCAATTTATAAAATAAATCAAGTGTGGTTTGTTTTAAAAACTATGGATGATATAAATTTTTTAAATAAACCAAGGTTTGGTTTATTTTTCATGGAAATTAAAATGAACCATGGATTGGTTTATTTTATTTTATAAAATCAATCATGGATTGATTTACCATGATAAAGAAATTTATATAAAGAAATTTATTTTTCATGGAAATTAAAATGAACCATGGATTGGTTTATTTTATTTTATAAAATCAATCATGGATTGATTTACCATGATAAAGAAATTTATATAAAGAAATTTATATGATAAATTTCTTATGAAAATTTATTCCATAAGGAAAAAGTGACTTGGTTGATTTTTATCATGAATTAAAATATGATTTTAACCATGATATAAAATCAAGACTCGGCATGATGGAATAAGTCATAGAAAATTTATATGATAAATTTCTTATGAAAATTTATTCCATAAGAAAAAGGAGACATGGCGGTTGAGAGGCCACTATATAAAGGAACCAAGGCAAGGCTTGGAAATCAATCCAAGAGATTAAGGAATAAGCTCTCTGCCTCTCCTTCTCTCCCTCTCCCTTCTCTTGTGCCGCCGGCCAAAAGAAGGGACCCTGCTGCCGTGAGCTACTGCCACCACCGGCCTCCTTCTCCGGCATCCAAGCTCCGGCGATCAGCCACCTTCCGCCACCAAGCAGCTGCCGCAAGGAGAAGAAGTGGGTGCAACTCCTTCCCTCTTTCCGGAATCTTGATTCCGTTCTTCGCTTGGTGGTTAGTCTTCCGACTTCTCTCTTGGTATTCTTGTCGTGTCTTTGGAGGATCTAGTAGTTCTTGTCGACACGAGACTCATGGCTTTGCGAAGTCCTCCCAAAGAAAACTAGGCGTGGACGCGAATAGAAGTGGATCTTCCAAGGGACGCTTACGATTGGATCTCGTCCCTTTCTTCGAGTTACACGAGGTAACAAGTTAATTAGTTTATGTTTCTACAAAATTTTAAATATATGATCATGTCTACACAACATAAGGTTGCATGCTTAGATATGTGGTTAAATAATTTGAGAAATTATTTATGCTAAACCTTCCGCTACACGTAATTAATTTTAAAATTACGAACCCGCATCCATGTCAACATGCACCCGGTCCCAATAGGCTGTTCAAACATCTTCGGGCACTTCGGCTTATACCCAATCATCCTGGGTCCACACCTCCTTGGAGATGCTTTCTTAAGATGTCAAAGTATAAGTCTCCATGACCAAGATGACTTGAACACCGCAAGTCAAAGGAACATCGCACTTAAGCTGCAGTAAGAACTTCACTGACATATCTATATGTAGACTATCATATGAAGTTTTACAGCCAGTCACTCCAATGAACTAGTTCCCTTAACTAGCATTCATGTTTACCTCCGAACATCTCAATGTCACCAGCCAGTGAGAATCAGCTGATTAGAGAATAACTCATGCTAGTCTCAACAGAATTGATAGTGTCCGTATTTATCAATTCATCGACTAGGGACAATTTTAATACTTCACAATTACACATGTAGAGATAATCACTAGTTGTGAATTCATCACAAATTCTCTCATGTTGTGAATTGTATTCCGGACATTCAGTAAATGAGTTTAAGATCTCAATAAAATACACAAACATGTATACTCAAATAGTGAATATTCATTTATTAAAATAAATTATTACAATCATAAGGTGATTGCCTTAGGATACTTCTCTCATATCTCTAACAGTCCTCTTATGAAATATCTGATCTTCGTGAGGAAAATGACATTCTGACTATCACAAAAAATTATAGTGATCTGCAAGTCTCCACTAAGCTCACTGAAGAGTCCTTTCAACCAAATAGCTTCCTTATAAACTTCTGTAATAGCCATATATTCAGCCTCTGTAGTGAACACTGTATTCTGCAAAGTAGCTTTCCAACTGATAGCACAACCACCAACAGTGAACACGTACCCCGTAAGTGATCTTCTTTTATCAAGGTCACCTGCAAAGTCAGAATCAACATATCCAATAACTGCATCTCTATAACTCCCAAAATGCAAACAAATATCAGAAGTCCCTCGTAAGTATCTGAAAATCCACTGAATTGTCTTCCATTTCTCTTTATCAGGATTTGCCATGTATCTACTAACTACACTCACTGCATATGATAAATCTGGGCGTGTACAAACCATAGCATACATGAGAGATCCCACTGTACTAGAATATGAACCCCATGATATATAATCAACCTCATCATCTGACTACGAGCATAAATCAGCTGAAAGTCTAAAGTGTGCAGCTAACAGAGTACTAACAGACTTGACAGTATGCATGTTAAATCGATGAAGTACTTTCTCAATATAACCTTTCTGTCTTAGGTATAATTTACCTGCCTTTCTGTCTCTCAGAATTTTCATCCCAAGTATTTTCTTTGCAGCTCCCAAATCTTTCATCTCGAATTCTTTACTTAGTTGAGCTTTGACCTTTCTTATCTCTTCCTTATTATTAGCCGCAATCAACATATCATCAACATATAAGAGCAGATAAACAAACGATCCATCATCAATCGTCTTAAAGTAGGCACAGCTGTCATAGCTGCTTTTTCTGAAATCATGAGTGATAATAAACGAATCAAACCTTTTATATCATTGCCTAGGTGACTGCTTCAAACCATAAAGGGACTTTTTCAGCAAGCATACATAATCCTCTTTTCCTGATACTTCAAAACCTTCTGGTTGCTGCATATAGATATCTTCCTCAAGTACCCCATGCAAGAATGTTGTCTTCACATCTAGATGCTGCAACTCAAAGTCATGCATGTCCACAATACCAAGGAAGGATCGAATCATACTATGCTTTACAACTAGGGAAAATACATCTGTGAAGTCTACTCCTGGAATCTGACTGAAGCCTTTAGCAACTAGTCTAGCTTTGTACCTGGCTTCTTCAACTCCCGGTATTCCCTCTTTTCTTTTAAATACCCACTTGCAGCGAACAACTTTCTTACCCTTAGGTAATTTCACAAAGTCCCATGTGTCGTTCTTATCAAGTGACTCCATCTCCTCTTGCATAGCAATTATCCACTTACCAGAATTATCGCAGCTAATTGCTTCTAAATACGTCTCAGGTTCTTTATCGGAATCAATCTCCTCAGCCACGTTTAAAGCATAAGCAACCAAATCAACCTCTGCATATCTCTGAGGGCGTCTAATTTCTCTCCGAGGCCTATCTTTCACAATGGAATATTGTGAAGGTGCTTGTGATGAACTCGTTCCATCCATAACATATAAAATAGGCTCTGGAGTAGTCTCTGTAGATATCGGCCCAATCTCAATCTCCACCTGTGTGCTTGTCTTCTGCTTATCTTCCTCAGAAGGAGCTTTAGATGGAGACCCCTGAAGCATGCTAGTCTCATCAAAGACAACATCTCTACTGATGATGACTTTTCCGATCTCTGGGCACTAAAGTTTGTATCCATTCACTCCTTGTCTAAAGCCTATAAATATGCACTTCACTGAACGAGGCTCCAACTTCCCATTATTAACATGAGCATACGCAGGACATCAAAAAATTCTCAAATCAGAATAACTAGCAGGAGTACCAGACCATATCTCTTGACAAGATAACAGCAGGAGTACCAGACAAAAAAACTTCGGTAGCCCAGCATTAAGAAGCATACAACGCACCTTCTCCATCAAAGTCCTATTCATCCTCTCTGCTACACCATTCTGTTGAGGAGTACGTCGAACTATATGATGACTCACAATACCTTCAGCTCTGCATAAGACATTAAACTCATCAAAACAAAACTCCAATCCGTTATCAGTTCAAAGATGCTTCAATTGCCTCCCTGTCTGCTTCTCAATCATGACCTTCCACTCCTTAAAGGTAGTAAAAACATCACTCTTATGTTTTAAAAAGAATGCCTAAACTTTTCTTGAGAAATCATCAATAATAGTCAACATATAGAGCGCACCACCTTTAGATGGTACTCTAGAAGGCCCTAACAAATCAAAGTGAATATAGTCTATCGTACCCTTTGTGTTATGAATGCCAACTGAGAACTTGACTCTTTTCTGCTTGCCAAAAACACAGTGCTCGCAGAACTTTAGCTTTTTAATACTTTGACCATCAAGGAGTCCTCTCTTGCTTAATTCAACCATACCATTCTCACTCATATTACCCAAATACATATGCCAAAGCCTTGTAACATCAGAATCAGACATAGATAAACTTGCGACGACAACATCACCTATTACTATGGATCCCTGCAGAACATATAAACTGGCAGTTCTCATCGGTCCCTTCATCACAACAAGAGACCCTTTATTGACCTTCACAACTTCACCTTCACTAGTGTACTTATTGTTGGATCGAGAAAACCGATAGAGGGGGGGTGAATATCGGAAATCGTTCGGATTTGAAAAAAGAGAAAGCGTAGCGGAAGATTAAAATTAAAAGCACACAGAGACACGGTCGATTTTACTTGGTTCGGAGCCTGGGGCGACTCCTACTCCAAGGCCCACGGTCGTTGACCGTTTACTCTGGGCAATTCTATATAAGGCGCAAAAAGTTTACAAAAGATTATTACAGAATTAAGTACAGTAAACTTAAATCGCTCTTTTACCGACGTCCGGGGTAGATCGACTTCTTCGGAGCAGCGAGACGTCGTCGGCTCGAGTTGGAAGGATTCTGGAGCAGCGCGCGGGAGCAGAAGAGCGTAGAAGCGTTGAAGAAAATTGTTGTTGAAGCATGGGGTCGAGGGCCCTTTATATAGGGCCTGGGGGCGCCCGGGATGTCGGGGACGCCCCCCCCCCCCACGTGGCCTTTGATCCGCCAACGCCTCAGTCAGCGTCTGATCCCTTTATCTTCGGGATCCGCTTTGACCGGGGCACCTGAAGCGCTCGGGGCGCCCAGGTTGACCGGGTCAAATCTCATCCCTTCGCTTCGCTGGCTTCTGGTTCGAGGCTTGCGCATGGGGGCGCCCGGGATGCTGGGGGCGCCCGGGAGCAGCGGGGGCGCCCGGGAGTTGTACTGTCGAAGCCTGTTCTTGTAACTTGTGTTTTGTGTTCACCATGGGGGCGCCCGGGACACTCCGGGCACCCTGGTCAGCTGTTGCCTCATTCCTTTGAGGCTCTCTGAGCTGCAGAGACACGTTCCTTCGGTCCTGCATCCAGGGTTAGTCAAAACACAATGAAACAATAAAATATTCATTTATACAGCCTTAGCTGTCTTGGTTCTGACTTTGGGTCTCCAAAATGTAACCCTAGGTCGAACCGACGCCTACTGTTCCCTCGACGGGGAATGCGTCCTCACCTACTCCTCTCGGGAGAATGTACCTGATTCCAACCGCTCCTTTGGTTGGACTTTTGCCTGACGGTCCTTTGCCAGGTCTTGGATACTGGCAGTCCTTCGCCAATTGCCTAGCAGTCCATCGCTAGGGCTTTGATACTGGCAGTCCTTCGCCAGGTGCCTAGCAGTCCTTCGCTAGGGCTTGGATACTGGCAGTCCTTCGCCAGTTGCCTAGCAGTCCTTCGCTAGGGCTTGGATACTGGCAGTCCTTCGCCAGTGCCTAGCAGTCCTTCGCTAGGACTTGGATACTGGCAGTCCTTCGCCAGGTGCCTAGCAGTCCTTCGCTAGGGTTTTGTATCCTGACAGTCCTTCGCCAGGTGCCTAGCATTCCTTCGCTAGGACTTTGTCTCTGCACACTAGAGTAACTTGTTAGAAAATAAATAAACTTAACTTTGAATCCTTTGCCAATATCAAAACAAGGTTCGATATGGTACTTCCTGCACCAACAATCTCCCCCTTTTTGATTTATGGCAACACAATTCAAAGTTAAGTAAAAACATATACAGTTTAAGCAAAAAGATAAAAACACAATGAAGTATGAACAGAATAGATTTTTAAAGAAATTCTTTATTTCTCATACTCCCCCTAAAACCCTGAATTCTTGTGTTAAAACACTTAACTTTGACCTTTCCTCCCCCTTTGACATATATCAAAAACATACATGGGCGAAAAAAAAAATTCTAATAGAGTGTTTTTGAGTTTGTGTAAAACTTCAAAGTTTTTTTTTTGACAAAGTGTTTTAAAAAGCATTTGCATAAAAACTTTTTACACTTAGACAATTTTCCATTTTGCAAACCTAAATTTTGTTTTAAAAAAAAACTTTTACTTACAAGGCTTTGCAAAAAGGAATTTTACTTAGGCTAAATTTGAAGTCAAATTTCCAAAAAAAAAAGTTCAACTTTGAGAATTTAAAAAAAATTGTTTTTAAAATAATTTGCACACTTAGACGAATTTGCTTGGAAATACTTTGTGTATTTTGAAAAACAAAATTTGTAAAGCTTCTAGACAAGTTTTTCACCAAAAAAAACTCTACTTAGAAACATTTGCCAAAATTTTCAACTAGTTTTTGCTCAGACAAATTTTGTTTACTAAGAAGAAGAATTTTACTTAAGAAAAAAACATACACTTAAGAAATTTTGAAATACTTAGAAATGCTTAGAAATTTTTGAAGCACTTTTAAAGAAAATTTAAACAAAATTTCCTTTCTCTGCCCTTAATGTGAAATTCTTCTCCTTCTGTTTTAGACCATTTCTAAGTTCAATTTTGAAAAAGATATTTTGAAAAACTTCTAAGTATCACACAGGAAATTCTTAGTTAAGAGCAACCCGAAGTTTTCAATAAAGTTTCTTTAAAAAGGAAAAAGTTTAAGGAGAAAGTTTGTGTATCAGAGCCTATGAGTTTTGAAAACATAAAAATACTTAGTATAATTCTTGAAAGTATAGCAAAAAGCTTAAATTTCTAGATTAAATCCATTTTGAAGAGTATTGTGAGCTCCAAAAAAATTTTGTAAAAAAAATTTCCTTAAAAAAATGTAGAAAAGATTTTTCAAGTACTTTTGAGATAAATTATGATTGGAAACGCATAAGTACTTTTAGAAAAGTGTTAGACTTTGAAAAATATGAGTAATTTTTGAAACGTATTAGACTTTGAAAAATATAATATTTTACTTGACTAGGTTTCTTTTCCAGTCTGACACAATCCTAGGAAGCCTTGTTGACTACAAGGACATTTTCCTAAGTGTCCTGGAAATTCTCCAACCCAAGTAAATATTATTTCAAAAATAATTTCATAAGCCACAACAAAAATAGCATTTTGAAAGACTTATATTTTCAGCAAGGATTTTGAAGATATAGTTCATGAAAATATGTTATTAAATAATTTCAAAACAGATAATTATTAATAAAAACTTTTCAGAAATTCTTCTTTTGATTCAGCCTCCCCCTAAATTTGACACATCCTAGGAGTCCTAGTAAATTATGTAGTGGACCTTCCTCTGTGTCTTTAGGGTTTACCAAAATCAAAAGAATAGCTTTGAAGTATGATAATTTTTAAGAAGATAATTTTTGAAAACACAACTTGGAATGATAGCATGGTTTTCGAAAATCATTTTGAAATGATGATAATTTTTTAAAGAGATAGTAATATACGAGGGTCAAATTTTTGAAAACCTTATTTTGATATGATAGTGAGTTTTAGAGCATAAGATTTTTAAAAAAATCTAAATTTAAAAAAAAACAGAAAAAACTCCCCCTGTATCTGACACTGTCTGACTTTATCTAAGTACCTTAAGGGACTTCAGTGTGGACCAGGTTTGACTATGTTGACTAGGGTTTGACTATGTTGACTATATTTGACCAATCAATGACTGAATCAAACAAGCCCTAGATTCTCTTTAAAGCAAGTATATTGTGATATTTAACATGAAATTCAATATTTTGAAAAAAATGTTAGAGTTGAAAAAGTAGGGTACAGTAAACAGAGTTAATTTGAAAACTAGAGATAATTTTCAATAACTTTTGAAAGCACTTTGAGTTTTATTTAGAAAGATAGTGACATATTCTTTTACATCCTAGATATCTCACCCAGTTCTACGTGATCAAACATGTTAACCTTATGGGTTTTGTGAGATAAATATTTTAATAGAAAGATTTATTTTGAAAAATTGAATTAACTTTGAAAACTATTTTAATGAATGTTAACTTTATTTTGAAAAAGTAGTTGAGTCTAAGATCAATTGAAATTTGTGTTAGATTTGAATTTGACAAGAAGTAACTTGAATTTGAATTTCAAATATTGACTTCCAAGTCTTGGCGAGGCACTAGGCCTTCTTTGGCCGTAGCCTTATTGGATCATCAACCCTTTCCTTGACAAAGCCTTTTAGTGAAATTTCATTTTCAAAAATTACTTTTTGAAAAATTCTGGTCTAACTAGTTTGGGTCTTGGATCGGTAGCTTCGGCTAGTTCCTCCAAGATGGCTTCACTAACGTACTATCATCTCACCTCCACCCAATACTATGTTGTTCAAATTTCAATTAACTAATTTAGTCCTTACCTAATTCTAAGCAAAAAAAAAGGAACACAAAAATAAAAAGAAACACATAATTAAAACAAACAATTGTCTAAGTAAGGTCACAATTGGAGTAATACTCCGGATTTTCGAAATCAGCAAGATTATGAATTAAATTTTCTAACTTATTAACCTTATGTTTTAGGGTTTCATTTTCTTGTTTCAATTTTCTGAAATTTGCTTTAATTAAGTTACATGAATCAATCACATTATTCAAGGTAAATAACGGATTTTCAAATACTGTAAATTTACCTTTGTTGATTGTTTGTCCGGCATTCTTGGTATCTCTTTTATCTGTGCATTCACTTTTGTAATGCCCGAACTCCTGGCACTTGAAGCATTGAATGCGACTTTTGTCCTTTCGTGCTTTTGGAACTGATTCCTTTGTCGTCGTCGGTGGTGTCGTTCGAATCTTACGAGTAGGACACACACTTTGGTAGTGCCCTCTCTCCCTGCATGTGTAACAAATTACATGATTAAAATCTGAATTTACACTTTTACCTTTTGGTTCTTTATTGGGAAGCTCCCCCTTGATTCTTGCCGCCTCGGATCTAGGCTCATCTTCTGATTCTGTGTCTGGGTCGGACTCGGGTACTGGTTGAAGCTCCTTCTTTGGTGGTTCTTTAGGAGTTTTCCCTGTAATAAAATTTACACCTTCCTCGACCATTATAGTATCTGTTTGATTATTTAATTTTAATTTTGAAAAGAATTCGAAATCGGTTACCGTCTCAGTCAATTCGTCATCTAATTCTGGTTCAGACTCTGACTCGGCTGTTTGTGCTTGGACTGAAAGGGCAAGATGATTTACCTGATCTTCTTCTTCAACTAAGATCTCTTGATGAAGGTTAACCAATTTTTCCCAGATTTCTCTAGCACATCTGGATAGACCTACTAGTTCGAGTTGCTCCTTGGTTAGACCACATTGTAGGATTGCAGTTGCCCTTGCATCGGTCTCTATTTGGTTGAGGGTTCATTCATCCAGTTTATCCCACTCGATTGATAACTCGTCTTTTACGAGAAAAGAGAATCCCGTTTGGATGATCCGCCATATGTCCATGTGGGCCTTCAGAAGGGACTCCATTAGCCTTCTCCAGGAGTTGAAGTTTTTGCCGGAGAAAAGTGGTGGACGGGCACTGTTCCATTCTTGATTGGCCATTTAAAACGATAGATCTTGCACACAAAAAGAAAAAAAAATAGAACTGTACCAAGACTTGGTCTTGGATTAGTAGTGCGAGAGAGAGAAAAATAGCCAAAAAAAAGCTGCACGAGTTTCGAGGCAGAATAATAAAATATTAAGAAAAAGTTTTGACTAATTTTTGAAAATGGTGGCTTTATCAATTTTGATTAATGATGAAAAGATAAGACTTTAATGTTGGGAGAAAATTTGCTCAAATTAATATAGCATGATTTTCGAGAAAAATAATATTAAAATAATAATAAAAAAAGTTTATGACAAATTTTCAAAAATTGATTATTTTATCAATTTTAAATTCACCTACAGATATTTTTATTTGAAATAAAGATCGAGTGGTGTTGCACCACCTCGATTAAAGAAAAGGAAAAGAAATAAAAAAAAATCATAAATCCGAAAAAAAATTTCAAACTGGTGGTTGCACCAAGTTTAAACATCCAAGGCCCACGGTCGTTGACCGTTTACTTTGGGCAATTCTATATAAGGCGCAAACAGTTTACAAAAGATTATTACAGAATTAAGTACAGTAAACTTAAATCGCTCTTTTACCGACGTCCAGGGTAGATTGACTTCTTCGGAGCAGCGGGACGTCGTCGGCTCGAGTTGGAAGGATTCTGGAGCAGTGCGCGGGAGCAGAAGAGCGTAGAAGCGTTGAAGAAAATTATTGTTGAAGCTTGGGGTCAAGGGCCCTTTATATAGGGCCTGGGGGCGCCCTCCCACGTGGCCTTTGATCCGCCAACGCCTCGGTCAGCGTCTGATCCCTTTATCTTCGGGATCCGCTTTGACCGGGGCGCCCGGGTTGACCGGGTCAAATCTCATCGCTTCGCTTCGTTGGCTTCTGGTTCGAGGCTTGCGCATGGGGGCGCCCGGGATGTTGGGGGCACCCGGGAGCAGCGGGGGCGCCCGGGAGTTGTACTGTCGAAGCTTGTTTTTGTAACTTGTGTTTTGTGTTCACCATGGGGGCGCCCGGGACACTCCGGGCGCCCTGGTCAGCTGTTGCCTCATTCCTTTGAGGCTCTCTGAGCTGCAGAGACACGTTCCTTCGGTCCTGCATCCAGGGTTAGTCCAAAACACAATGAAACAATAAAATATTCATTTATACAGCCTTAGCTGTCTTGGTTCTGACTTTGGGTCTCCAAAATGGAACCCTAGGTCGAACCGACGCCTACTGTTCCCTCGACGGGGAACACGTCCTCACCTACTCCTCTCGGGAGAATGTACCTGATGCTAACCGCTCCTTTGGTTGGACTTTTCCCTGACGGTCCTTTGCCAGGTCTTGGATACTGGCAGTCCTTCGCCAGTTGCCTAGCAGTCTTTCGCTAGGGCTTTGATACTGGCAGTCCTTCGCCAGTTGCCTAGCAGTCCTTCGCTAGGGCTTGGATACTGGCAGTCCTTCGCCAGTTGCCTAGCAGTACTTCGCTAGGGCTTGGATACTGGCAGTCCTTCGCCAGTTGCCTAGCAGTCCTTCGCTAGGGCTTGGATACTAGCAGTCCTTCTCCAGGTGCCTAGTAGTCCTTCACTAGGGCTTTGTATCCTGGCAGTCCTTCGACAGGTGCCTAGCATTCCTTCGCTAGGACTTTGTCTCTGCACACTAGAGTAACTTGTTAGAAAACAAATAAACTTAACTTTGAATCCTTTGCCAATATCAAAACAAGGTTCGATATGGTGCTTCATGCACCAACACTTATACCCTTTAGAATCAAGAATACTTAAAGAGATCAGCTTTCTCTTCATATCAGGGACGTGTCTCACATCACCAAGTGTTCAAATGACACCATCAAACATCATAATTCTGGCCATACCAATACCAGCGATTCTACAGGAAGTATTATTGCCCATCAAAATGACACCACTTGAAACCGTTTCATATGTTGAAAACCAGTCCAGATTGGGACACATATGAAATGTATAGCCAAAATCAAGAATCAATTTCTCACTCTGCTTCAAATCAACATCAAATGCAACGAGAAGTTCACCATCACTGTGATTTTCGACAACATCAGCCTCACCAGACTTCTCTGATTGTTTTCCTCTCGAATCTTCACCTACCCTTTTATTCTTATTCTGCAGCTTATACCATTCTGATTTGATGTGACCCTTCTTCTTGTAATAATTACAGATCTTATCCTTATTTCTAAATTTCGATCTGCCCCTGATATTACCACTAGAGCTTTTCTCCTGAGTCCTTCCTCGAACAATAAGACCCTCACCCTGAGCCTCAAATCCTTCGATAAGTTGTTTCATTTTCTCTTTCGAAAATAATGAATCATAAACTTCATTCAAAGTAAGAGTATCACGACTATATGAAATAGTATCTCTAAGAGTCGTATATGACGAGGGTAAACAACACACTAAGATCAATGCTAAATCTTCATCGTCATATTTGACCTCCAAAGCCTCTAGATCATAGACGATTTCCTTAAACACGGTCAAGTGATCTCTTAACGACGTACCGTCTGCCATGTGATGAGAATACAAACATTGTTTCAGACCCAGTTTGCTCGTAAGACTTTTTTTGGCATGCACAACTGCTCCAGTTTTAGCCATGGTGTAGTAACGGATTTCTCCTTCAAAATATCCTATAAAATCTCATTCGATAGGTGAAGGTAGATCTAAGATAGGGTTTTCCGATCTTTACGTTCCTTTTTCTCCTTTGCCCATGTTGAGGGCATGTTGTCTATTCCGAACAGTGCGCCGTCCAAATGCCCCAGCACCGCTCGCATCTTAACTTGCCACAGCATAGACTTGGTGTTGCGATCCAAAAGCGAAATATCATACCTCATGCCTGCCGTTGTCATTAATCCCGGTTGAAATCCACAAAATCAAACCAACTTGGCTCTGATACCACTTGTTACTAGATTACGACGAAAAAAATGACAACAAGAACAATAGAGAACACATAAGATTTACATTGAAAACCCTTGACGGGGAAAAAATCACGAGCAGAGGAGAATAATCACTATGAATGTTGGAATACAAATTCAGTGGCTTAAAGCCTTAATCATAATACAAAACCCTAATAATAAGCCCTTTAAATAGGGCCTAAGACCTCCGCTACCACCACAGAGCCTTAATTTTTTTCTTCATAATTTAGTTTTCACCATATATGTCGCACTGTGATCGATTTAGGCAGGATCAAACAGAATTTGGGTCACCAAACTCTAACATGCACAATAAATGTTCTAAATTTTTATAAATTTACACTCCTACTCTACCCTGCGGTGATTATCAAACCAAGATATGTTCCTACTATAAGGTAATAAAAATGCATTAGACTCTGTCATGCAATGTGGGCATGCTAATTTTCTAGTCGTGCTCTATCCTGACAATTAAATGTGCTGAAAAATCACTAATGGTCCATAATAAGGTAGCATGTAATATAAAATTAGTTTTACTTGCAACATTATATGTCTCTGAGCCAACATTCCATAATCCATTCAGCCCTGGCATAGCCAGAGTGGGAGGAACTCCTTTAATCTTGTCCATGGCTCACACAAACATGTCGTAATGACTGGCCAAGCAGTTGATCAGCCTAACTCTGAGTTCAAGACTCAGGTCCGTAGTGATTCTTGTAACTCCTCCTGATTGATGAGGATGGATTTGGACTTCCTCACGCTCAACCACCTTACGTTCCTCCTTGTCCTCTTCTTTCGTCTTGGGATTAGCCAAGTCAATCTGTAAAGTCTCATGGGTCTTCAGGCTCTTGCGGGATTCTATTCTGACTTCCCCACTATAGCATCATCGAGAAACTAACTGATTCCCCCTAACCTCAGCAACTTAATCCTCCATCGGGAACTTGATCTTCTAGTGATAGATTGAGACCACAACTTGAAATAAGCTAAGGGTTGGTCTCTCTAAAATGATATTATATGATGTGGGGGCATCCACCACCATAAAGGGAGTTCTCCTCGTCCTCTATAAGGTATCATCCCCCACGGATAGGGAGAGAGAGATATGTCCCAGTGGCTGCATCCGATGTCCAGTGAAGCCGAACAGCGGTGTTGAGACGAGGCACAGTTTACCCTCATCAACCTGCATCTGGTCCAATGCAATTTTATACAGGATATTGACGGAGCTTCCTGTATCAATGAAAATGCGTTTAACTTCATAATTGGTTATGCGAGCGAGAATTACTAGTATATCATAATGAGAGGCGTTAACATCCTCCAAATCTCAGGGCTGAATGACATAGCAGGCCCTTTGCGCTTCTCCCAACTCGTTGTGATTGCGTAGTTTTCTAACCTACGCGAGTGAGACTTTCTGTCCTGATGGGAATCTTCGTCAGTCGGGCCTCCCGAGATCATCCTGATATGGCCTGATGGAGGTCCTTGGGCAGGAGCCTTGCCCTTCCCAGGGTCTCATTTTGGAGAAGGGGATAAGCGGGGTGAGGCTTACTTAGATTTCCCCTCAAAAGGCGACCGAGTCTGCCTCCTGGGTTCTTCTTCCTCCGACTGACGCCACCTAGGAGATTGGCTTCGACACGGGGACCTTCACCGATACCCCGAGTTGCTTCACTTCTTGCATGACTTAGCATTGACGTCCTTGGATCTCCTACTCTTCAAAGTGTAGTACTCCTCTGTGGAGTGTATAGTACTGCCATGAAAGTCGCAGTACTTCTCAAGCCGTGGTTGTACTTCAGTGTCCACCATTTCTACCAGCTTCTTCCTGTGGTCCCAGTGACTTTCTTGAGTAGGAATTCTTCACTCGGGCAGGAGCAGGCGGCTCCTTTCTTTTGGATCATATAGAGATTTGTATAGGTGCACCTACCGAATTCTTTCGACGGGCATGCTGCACTTCCTCCACATTGATGCGTTTAACCAACCACCTCAATAGATCATCAAAGTTGGTCGATGACTTCTTCATGAGGGACCAGAAGAAATCTCCCTCAACATGTCCCTACGTAAAGGCACTAAAAAGAATCTCCAAAGTGACACTTGACACATCCTATGATACCCGATTGAACCGCTAGATGTAGTCCTTCAACGACTCCTTTCTCTTCTCCTTCAGGGTGAAGAGGTTGAGTGTCGTCTTCTAATATCGTCGACTGCTGGCGAAGTGGTCCAAGAAGACAGTTTTAAATTCCATAAAGGAGTTTATGGAATCTTATAGCAGCCTCTAAAACCATCATTGCACCGCGCCCACTCCCGACAACGTGTTTAAAAACACCCGACACTTCACACCATCTGTGTATTGGTGCAAGAGAGCCACATTCTCGAACTTGCAAACATGATTCTCGGGATCCATTTTCCCATCATAATTAGGAATTCTGGGATCTCAGAATTGCTTGGGCATGGGATCGTCCACAATATCCCGGACAAATAGCGAGGCTATGTACTTTGAGAGACCTTTATAGGTTCACTCTTTCCTTGTCCCTCTTCTCTGCGCAGAGCGCTGGAAGCGGCTGTCTACGCTTTCTCTAGGTCTCCCATGGAGTCCCGTCGATGTCCTAGAGCCACGTTCACCGGCACACCTGGAGGCAATGTGGATCTCCGATTACAAACATACGAGGCTGATGCTCGTTGGGCGCCCGCTTGTGGCAGGATTACTCTTTGGAAGGCATCTTGTTCAATTTGATGTTGCTTTAGAGCCCCTCGAACGACGTTGGTGATCAGGCAATCTAGTTCTTCCCATGCCACAGTGATTGGCTGCCGCTCCGGTTCTCACATCATAGTGTCCCTTCTGGTATTTAGACAAGGTTCCATAAACAATACCAAATTTATTCCGAAAGTGAACAACGTGGACGACAGGTCACCGTGGTACAGCCTTGAGTGACGACAAGGGAATGCCTTCGCCTGTGAGAATAACACAAGCATTAAAGGGACACTCCAGAAGAAGTTTCAGCGGAGCCCTCTCCGACGCTCAAGTCAGAAACCCTTCAGAAATAGGAGAGGAGCAAGGAAAATAAGTTATCTAGAGTTCAAATACCTCGCCCCTACCTAGGTGCCTAAGCACCTTATATAATCACTATTCATTTCCTTTGAGCACTCCCACGTTACTATAACTGCCTCCCCTATCTCCACGTCTTGTGGGTTGTGACCACCTGCCAATCGTCACACACTGGGGTATATTGGTAACTATCGTCTCACATATTAAATCTATCATTAGTATCATGCGTTGTGGGTCGTAACCACCTGCCAGCTTTCCTACTCAGGGAGGGGGCGTTTGAAACTGCCACGGCATGTACTAAGTTTATCATTATCGTTGATCCTGTCGCGAAGCAAGGTGGAAGTCCCAAGGGTCAGATGGTTTCCCAAGTGTCGCGGCCTGCTGACCTAGCGCCGACCTGCGAGACAGCGACCGTTAGCTAGCGCACCGGAGAATTTCCCCGGTTAGGCCCTCCGACGGTCAAGTCAGTATCTGCAGGAATATGAAGCTAAAGGAAATGCAGTAGAGAGGAGTGCAATTGCGCATACCTGCAGAATGAGGAAGGGAGGGGCTTATATAGACGGGAGAGCTGACAACCCCTGTCTATGTCAATGAGACAGGGGGATGGTGCTTGTCAACTCGGGGAGAGCACCGGAAGGTACCGCGGCATGGAGTGTGGTGCTCGGATAGTACAACTGTACCAAGTCAGCAGGATATCTGCGATGTATGCTGTGATTGGGTAAGGTGAGCACTATCCCTGACATCATGGTCGTCCCCAGGGTGTCCTGATGTAGGGGTGGCGTAAGGAAAGACTGGTCCGGAGACCGATGGACGACCGGCGAGTCCGAGTGGTACTGCCCGGGTCAGGTGTAGTATAGCCGAGTGACACAAGCTACGCCATGAGTCAGGGGCTGGCCGAACTATATCTGCTTTGCTATCACTGACATCATGGTCGTCCCCAGGGTGTCCTGATGTAGGGGTGGCGTAAGGAAAGACTGGTCCGGAGACCGATGGACGACCGGCGAGTCCGAGTGGTATTGCCCGGGTCGGGTGTAGTATAGCCGAGTGACACAGGCTACGCCATGAGTCGGGGGTTGGCCGAACTATATCTGCTTTGCTATCACTCGGTCCACTGGTTGTCGGATCTACGGGGTACTGAGGACGAACCTTCCCGACCTAGCCCTGAGTCAGGAACTTGGACTCGGTGGCCGAGTCAGGAGTTGCCCGGGATCGACCTTCCTGATCTCCCCCAGGGTCGGTCTGTCAGTGGTTCGGGACGGTCCCTAGTGTTTGTGATATGAGAAAAGTGGCCTAAGGCAATGGCCATATGATTGTAATCATTTATTTTAATAAATGAATATTCACTATTTGAGTATACATGTTTATGTATTTGATTGAGGTCTTAAACTCATTTACTAAATGTCCACAATACAATTCACAGCATGAGAGAATTTGTGATGAATTCACAACTAGTGATTATCTCTACATGTGCAATTGTGAAGTATTGAAATTGTCCCTAGTCAATGAATTGATAAAAACGGACACTATCAATTCTGTTGAGACTAGCATGGGTTATTCTCTAATCAGCTGATTCTCACTGACTGGTGACTTTGGATGTCCGGAGATAAACATGAATGCTAGTTAAGGGAACTAGTTCATTAGAGTGACTGGCTGTAAAACTTCATATGGTAGTCTACGTATAGATATGTCATTGAAATTCTTACTGCAGCTTAAGTCCGATGTTCCTTTGACTTGCGGTGTTCAAGTCATCTTGGTCGTGGAGACTTATACTTTGACATCTTAAGCAAGCACCTCCAAGGAGGTGTGGACCCAGGATGATTGGGTATAAGCCGAAGTGCCCGAAGATGTTTGAACAGCCTCCAAAGGATTCACCACTCCTTGCGAGGAGATGTATACCCAAGGCCTATCGTCGGATTGTTACTCGAAGCCTCTGGCCAGAGCATGACATGTTCAGAGTATGAATCTCTTAGATACATGAGAGTAATTAGAATCCGTAGGACGAGAAAACGTTACTAGGGCTAGGTGTGACGTAGTCAGCCTAGTGGGGACTGAGACACATAGACCATGTCCTGAACCAAGTGGGTATAAGATGGTGAAGGGAATGAGACACGATTCATTATAGCTGCTGTTAGTAATATGAGATAAGTGTCCTAAGGCAATCGCCTTATGATTGTAAACATTTATTTTAATAAATGAATATTCACTATTTGAGTATACATGTTTGTGTATTTGATTGGAATCTTAAACTCATTTACTGAATGTCCACAATACAATTCACAGCATGAGAGAATTTGTGATGAATTCACAACTAGTGATTATCTCTACATGTGCAATTGTGATGTATTGAAATTGTCCCTAGTCGATGAATTGATAAAAAAGGACACTATCAATTCTGGTGAAACTAGCATGGGTTATTCTCTAATCAGCTGATTCTCACTGGCTGGTGACATTGGGATGTCCGGAGATAAACATGAATGCTAGTTAAGGGAACTAGTTCATTGGAGTGACTGGCTGTAAAACTTCACATGGTAGTCTACATATAGACATGTCAGTGAAGTTCTTACTGCAGCTTAAGTGCGATATTCCTTTGACTTGCGGTGTTCAAGTCATCTTGGTCATGGAGACTTATACTTTAACATCTTAAGCAAGCACCTCCAAGGAGGTGTGGACCCAGGATGGTTGGGTATAAGCCGAAGTGCCCGAAGATGTTTGAACAGCCTACAAAGGATTCACCACTCCTTGCAAGGGGATGTATACCCAAGGCCTATCGTCGGATTGTTACTCAAAGCCTCTGGCCAGAGCATGACATGTTCAGAGTATGAGTCTCTGAAATACATGAGAGTAATTAGAATCCATTGGACGAGAAAGACATTACTTGGGCTAGGTGTGACGTAGTCAGCCTAGTGGGGACTGACACATATAGACCATGTCCTGAACCAAGTGGGTATAAGATGGTGAAGGGAATGAGGCACGATTCATTATAGTTGCTGAAGGGTTTCAGAATTATTTTTGAGGTCAACCGTTGATCTTTCGATTAATTGGAGGTCATGATGTACTACTAGGTGCCACTCATGATCGTTCTATAATTGGTTGATCATAGACGGCCAACATAAATCGAAAGCCTATTTAGTCACACACACTACGAGTAATCCGAGGGATTTAAAACGAGTTGAAAATTGGATTTTTCGATCAAGAGAAATAAGTCGAATCTGAATTTATCAGAGGCGCATCGGAAGCTTAAAATGACTAAGTCTTTTGAAGGCTTATTGGATGAATTAAATGAGTTTAATTCGCGAGGAGGCGGGCTTGGTTTGGCTGGCCAAAGAGGGTCCCCACCCTCTTTGGTTTGGCCGGCCACAACAAGGAGGGAAACCAATTTATTTGGTTTAAATTATAAAATAAATCAAGCGCGATTTGTTTTATAAAATTATGGATAAATAAATGTATATAAAGAAATTTATATAAAGAGATTTATTTTCATGGAAATTAAAATAAACCTTGGATTGGTTTATTTTATTTTATAAAATCAATTATGAATTGATTTTTCCATGATAAGAAAAATTTATATATAATAAATTTTTTCTGAAAATTTATTCCATAATAAAAGGGGAGATGTGTTTGTTTTTATTATAAAGTTAGTTATAATAAAACTTGGCATAACGGAATAATTCATAGGAAAATTTATAAGATAAATTTCTTATGAAAAATTTATTCCGTTAAAGCGGAGACTTGGCAATGGAGAGGCTACTATATAAAGGAACCAAGGCAAGGCTTGAATTCCAATCAAGAGATCAAGTAGCAAGCCCTCTCTCTCTCCTTCTCTCCCTCTACTTCCTCTAGGGCCGGTGCCCCTACCTCCTCTAGGGTCGGCGCCCCTACCACCCTCTAGGGTCGGCGCCCCCTTCAAGTTGCCGTGAGCTATCTCCACCAAGAAGGTGCCGAAGAAGAAGAAGAAGCGGGTCGCATCTCCTTCCTTTCCCCGGAATCTTGATTCCGTTACTTGGTGGTTAGTTTCCATCTCTCTCTCTTGATATTCTTGTCGTGCCTTTGGAGAATCTAGTAGTTCTTGTCGGCACGAAACTCGTGACTTTGCGAAGTCATCCCGAAGATAACTCGGCGTGGACGCGAATAGAGGTGGAGCTTCCAAGGGACGCTACGGTTGGATCTCGTCCCTTACTTCATGTTACGCGAGGTATTGAGTAAATTAGTTTACTTTCTGCAAAATTTTAATATATGATCATGTCCACACATCATAAGGTTGCATGCTAGATACGTGGTTAAAATAATTTGAGAAATTATTTATGCTAATTCTTCCGCTGCACGTAATTAATTTTAAAAAATTACGAACCCGTATCCATGTCAACATGCACCCGGTCCCAACAGCTGCTGAAGGGTTTCAGAATTGTTTCTGAGGTCAACCATTGATCTTTCGATTAATTGGGGATCATGATGTACTACTAGGTGCCACTCATGATCGTTCTATAATTGGTTAATTATAGACGGCCAATATAAATCGAAAGCCTATTTAGTCACACGCACTACGAGTAATCCGAGGGATTTAAAACGAGTTGAAAATTGAATTTTCCTATCAAGAGAGATTAGGTTTGGTTGAGCCAAACGATAAGTCGAATCTGAATTTTTCAGAGACGCATCGGAAGCGTAAAAGGGCTAAGTCTTTTGAAGACTTAATAGATGAATTAAATGAGTTTAATTCATTGGGGCGTGGCTTGGATAGGCCGGCCAAAGAGGGTCCCCACCCTCATTGCTTGGCCGACCACAACAAAGGGAGAGAACCAAGTTTCGGTTCAATTTATAAAATAAACCAAGTGTGGTTTGTTCTATAAAATTATGGATGATATAAATTTTTTAAACCAAGGTTTGGTTTATTTTTCATGAAAATTAAAATGAACCATGAATTGGTTTATTTTATTTTATAAAATTAATCATGGATTGATTTACCTTGATAAAGAAATTTATATAAAGAAATTTTTATAAAGAAATTTATTTTTCATGGAAATTAAAATGAACCATGGATTGGTTTATTTTATTTTATAAAATCAATCATGGATTGATTTACCATGATAAAGAAATTTATATAAAGAAATTTATATAAAGAAATTTATTTTTCATGAAAATTAAAATGAACCATGGATTGGTTTATTTTATAAAATCAATCATGGATTAATTTACCATGATAAGAAATTTCTTTCCATAAGAAAAAAGAGACTTGGTTGATTTTTATCATGAATTAAAATATGATTTTAACCATGATATAAAATCAAGACTTGGCATGATGGAATAAGTCATAGAAAATTTATATGATAAATTTCTTATGAAAATTTATTCCATAAGAAAAAAGAGACTAAGGCGGTTGAGAGGCCACTATATAAAGGACCCAAGGCAAGGCTTGGAATTAATTCGAAATAATCCAAGTAGTTTTGCCTAGGCTCTCTAGCCCTCTCCTCCCTTCTTCCTCTTGGCCGGCCACACCTCTTCTCCCTTCTTCTTGCCGCGAGTACAAGGAGGAGCACCGAGGCGACGAAGTTCTTCCGTTGGGACGATCTTCCTCTCCGGCCATCATCACCTTGGGATTGGGCGCAAGTCATCTTCCTCCTTCTCGCCGGAATTGTGATTCTGGCCAACCTTGGTGGTGAGTTTTTCCGATATGATTACTTCTCTCTTGGTTCTCTTGTCACGTTCTCGGAGAATCTAGTAGTTCTCGAGAACACGAAACTCGTGGCTTTACGAAGTCATCCCGAAGATTCTCGGCGTGGACGCGAATAGAGGTGGAGCTTCCGAGGGACGCTTACGGTTGGATCTCGTCCCTTCCTTCGAGTTACGCGAGGTAATACGTAAATTAGGTTACGTTTCTGCAAAATTTTAAATATATGATCATGTCTACACAAGATAAGGTTGCATGCTTAGATGTGTGGTTAAATAATTTGAGAAATTATTTATGCTAAACCTTCTGCTGCACGTAATTAATTTTAAAATTAAGAACCCGCATCCATGTCAACATGCACCCGGTCCCAACACCTAGCTCGGGAATTCCCCGGGTGAGGTCTTCATGGGCCCCTCTACTGGGCCTTCGTGGCGCCAAGCTGGCTGGCTGAGCTAGTTGAGCTACCCGTAAGCTGGGTCAGGATCATAAGCATCCCCCTCGAGTCTAGTCGAAGGAGGCGGTGAGTCCGACTGACTGGACTACTACCTTTTAGAACGAGCCTGACGTGCCCGAGTGGCCTGTCTCTTACCTGTCGACCTCGGTGGCTGCCAGTACACATGTTGTCCGATCGTCCAATCCGGTCACATCACCTTGTCCCTTCGATTCCAACCCTCATTATGTCCGAGCAGATTCAGATCCCGCGCATTAATTACCATAATTAACCGCTAAGCTACATGTCCTTTTCTCATTGCTTTCCCGAGCAACGAGGTGTTTGCCGCCTGTTTGGGCGAATGATTGACGCACACGTACATTACGCCTCCTCAGGGACTCTTCTGGGCCCGATCGGACGGCTCGTGCTTTCACTCCGGCCCATCATCGGACGGTTAGCGCAGCTCCCTAGGCCCTATAAATAGGGATTTACTCCTCGGTTTTTTACCATCGCCTTTTACCTCCCGGCGTCGAATTGTTGTCCTTTCATGCCCTGCTAGGGTTCCGGCGAGGTGTGCGACTCCGGTCATCCTTTCCGGCGAGCTTGTTCCTCCCTTGGTTAGTCTCCTTTCTTCTTTTTATGGCTTCTTCTTCCCCTCCCTCAGACCCCTTGGTATCTTACCACGGTGTCCGAGTTTGACCACCATGATCTCGAGGAGATCTGAGCGGACTACCACATTCCGCTCGACCACCTTCTTCAACTGCCCACTCCCTCCGATCGGCCTAAGACCCCTCTCCCTACTTACATCACCATCTCCTGGGACTATCTACACGCCGGGCTGTGTTTTCCAATTCACCCTTTCATTGCCTCTGTCTGTCGCTTCATTCATATCTCTTTATCTCAACTGGCTCTGAATGCCATCCGACTCCTCTGCGGGTCGGTCATTGTCTTTTCTCTGTATAGAATTCCCCTACGTCCTGAAATCTTTTTCTATTTCTTCTACCCAAAAAAACAAGAGCCAGACGACTTCTTTTTCCAAGCCCGTGCCCAGACCTCTTTCTTGTCGAAGCTTCCAACCTCTAACAAGGGTTGGAAGGAACGATACTTCTACGTCCGCCCCGCCCCGACCCCGAGCTAGCCGGTCCGATGGGTAGCGGACTTTCCTACTCCTCCACCTCTCCACAAGAACTTCCGATCATCCCCCTTTTACCTGTTAGCCCTTTCCAAAATCGGGGGTCGACATTTCCATGAGGGGAATCTGCTGAGTGAGGACACTTTGTACGTGTTCGGGCTCAGCTCGGTGCCACTACTTCTCCGACCTGCCACTATGATGCAATCGGCAGTTGTGGAAGAGGGCTTCGGTTTGGACGACGTCGAGCTAGACTCTTGCGTGGCCGAGCACTGGCTCAACAGGGGCGGCTCCACCTGTCGCCGGGTCATCACGTCTTGTACTTCCTGTTCCTGCATCGGCGTCCGCGGAGGTATCCTGGTCTGAGTCGGAAGATGATCAGCCCCTCCTCTTCCGACGTGGGCGAACACGCCGAGCCGAGCCCGAGCCCATACCCGCCGACCCGGCGGAGGCTTTTTCCAGCCGACCGAGCAAAAGGCGGAGGGGCAAGGAGCCTGTGGTGGAGTCCCCCACCCGATCATCCTCTTCGCCTTAGGTGTCCTCGGGGGAGCCTGCCTCTCCCCGGTCGGGGGATCCTCTTGCGGATTCCCTGATGCATCTTCTGCCGCCCTCGCTCTCCGACCTCTCTCTGAGTATGAAGGTGTCAAGTGACATGACCCCCCTCCGGTCACAGGATGTTCGGCTGCACGGATCGCTGGACGACCACTTCCTTCACGACCTACGAGAAAGCAACCTCCGTGGTCCGAGCGTCCAGGCCGATTCCTTCATGTCAACAGCGACCCAGGTATGCTAAGGATGCTTTTATTTCTTTCCTATGCCTTGTCCAGTCAGGGTACTGACGGGTCTTTTTTGCATTGTAGCTCTGGGCTGCGAGCTATGACATGTCCATAACCATGCTGGCGCATGCCAAGGCCGGTTCCGAGCGGAACGGCGGTTGGAGCAACTGAAGACTCGGCTCTGCCATACTCGTCTGACTTCTGATGATACCTCCCTCAATGGCCTGAGGGTCGAGGTCATCGCTCTGCAAGACCTGCTGGCCCACTCTGAGGAGCAGCTGGAGACTTCTAAGGCGCAGATTGTCTTGGCTGATACCGTGGTTGCTCAAGCTCACCTCCGAGTCGCCTAGGCTGAGCATAAGGAGTGTCGGGCTAGGACTCTCAAGGATCAGCTGCAAGAGGAGTTGCAGAAGTCCCAGGCCGAGCTCCTTGAGGCGAGTCTGGTTGCCGAGCCCTTGCGGGCACAACTGGCGGCCAAGGAATAGGAGGTCAGCTCGCTGACAGGACAGCTGGCTAGCCGGGAGGCTGAGCTACATGCCCTGGTCGAGGAGTTGGGTCAGCTGCGCGTGCATCAGTCGGCCTGGGAGGCAGCCCGGACGGAGTTCGAGAGCTGCGGGCCTATAAGGCGGGCGAGGCAGCCCGGTGGGATGCCCATAGGGTTGAATATATCAACTCTATGGAGTTCAGCCAGCAGGTGTCTGAGCGGATTAGAGCCATGTTGAAACACCAAATGTTCAACATGTTCGAGCAGCTCAAGTAGGGTGGACACGTTTCCCCCGACTTGCCCGTCTCCGTGGTCAAGCTCTCGGGCATGGCTCAGAACCTGCCGGAGGAGGTTCGCCGACCCTTCAAGTGAGGGTCGGGTTTTTATTTTTTTCCTTTCTTGTCTATTATCTCATAGAGGCTTGCCTCAATCTGTGTAATGTGTTTTGTCCTTAATAGAAATCTTCATTCATTATGCTCTGTGTGCTGCACTTGCCTTTACTTCTAAGTGTTAACGGCTCGGGTGATTATTAAGTGAGGTCGATTCGGGTGAGGGAACAACCAAGTGATTCGACCTCGTGAGCGACTGGGTTACTCAGTTGAGCGTGATGACTTCTAAGTATTGGTCACTCGGGTGAGAGCATAATCAAGCGATTCAGCCCCACGAGTGACTAGGTTAAACACCTGAGCGCCACAGCTTCTAAGCATTGGCCACTCGGGGAAATTGACAAAGGAACCTAGCAAAGGGAACCAAGCCGGGTATAAGGATACCGACTCAGGGAGTTCAAGGCTTTGCCATTAAGTTGGTTTAAATCTCAGGTATGCAGGTCACTCCACACCCAATCTCTGGACCAAGCCAAAGGAGTAACGGGAACCTACCTGCATACAGCTTGCACTAAGGCGAGAGTCGGAGCGCTCAGTTGGTTTGTGCCCAGGGAGCGTGGGCCACCACGCGTCCGACTGGGAACCGAGCCGAGGGGTGCGTGGGGGCATGCCCACTCATAACTTGCCGGGAGCAGGGGTCTGGATCGGGGCAGCCTTTCTCGAACCAGTCGCCCAGTAGGCGGGTCAACGTCCCTTCAACTGTCTTATCCATCCTATCCTTGATACGAGTCGCTTCGTATCTTTCCCAATGATTATCGTATTAATTAGTGAGGCCACGTGTCCGCCGGTTAGCAGCTCCTCGGGCGCCGAAATGTCTGTCACCGGTTAGCGGCTCCTCGGATGATGAAGCGTCGGCCGCTGGGAATGCGCGTCCACTCCATTGTGCCTCAGGATTCACCGTGAATCCAAATGGAGGACCCATATTCTTTCACCGGGATATTATCGAATGGCTAGGATTGGCCATTCGACCCTATATATAGGCTCTTGACTTTGCCGTTGTCACCGGTGCTTTCTGTTGGGTTCTCCCGGCACAAAACAATAAAAACGCAGCGGAAACAAGAACCCACGAGCGATCCATGCGAAAGAAAATTCGTACAAAGATATCTATCTAATAGATTTATCTACTGTTTATACCTTTGAAGCATGCCCTTCGGTTATCTTGCTCGTCCAAGATGCGCCGGATCTCTTGAATGTTCAAACGTCCGTGCCTCTATTTGTATCCACACGGACACAATCTCTCAACTTCGGGAGAACTACCTTAGTTGTGTTAGCAACTTGAGGTAGCTCGAAAACACCAAAAACCTTACAGTAAGGTTTCGGCCAAGAGGGAGGGAAGAAGGAAGGAAGAAGGAGGAGGCATCCAAAGTCACAAGACCCTCTTTTATATTCATCCCATGAATATGAAGAGGTTTGTGTCTCTTTGGCTTCCCAATAAAGAGCACATCTTTTCATGTGTCTCTTTATCATTTCCCATGCAAGAAAAGAATCTTTTCTTTTATCTTCATTAAACACTTTAATGAATTTCCCTTTAATCCCGACCAGGCCCCTCGGGCTCCCGACCAGTCTCTCGACCAAGTCTGTCGAGTGCCGACCCAGCCTGCCGAGCTCCGACTTAGTCCGCTGAGCTCCTAGCTCAGTCTGCTGAGTGCCGAGCTCCCGACCTGCGCTCCCAAGTTCCCAACTCAAGCTCAGATCTCCTGAGTTCACAACTCGGGCTCGGACTTCCGAGTTCCCAACTCGGGCTCGGACTCCTCGAGGTCTCCAACTCGGGCTCGGACTCCCCGAGTTCTCCAACTCGGGTTCGCGAACTGACCTCCCGAGTTCCCAACTCGGGTTCAGGTCTGCCGATCAGATTTCCCAAAGCATTGTGTCCTTTGTGTGTGACCCAATAGGTTCTCGTGTCGTTGGCAATGCGCCCAAACACTTTAGACACATAAACAATGAGCGGCATCTAGCAATGCATCATTGCTACCCAAGTAACAAGAAAAGTCGAGATCCGACTAAACCTCCGTGACTATGATAGTGTATGACCTTGTCCTTCTATCCTTGATATCTAGATTGACCAATGAGGCATAGACCGTGTCATCCTCAATCAATCTTGTGTTTCTTGATCCCCGAGTAGACTCACTCAAACAAATGAGTTCAATATCTCATATTGAATCATTTGAGCATGGTCATGCGTTTCAGTAGTCCTACTCTACCAAAGGGCCCACAGATATCACTCCCATCATATGGGAGGGATAGATCCCATCTACATACTCACATCCCTCCGCATAATTCATTACATACCCAGTGATCACTTTTATAGTCCACCCTGTTACGGGTGACGTTTGACGATACCATAACTCCTTATGTAGGGAACCATAGTGACTTCAGGTCTAAGGACTATTCATACCAATAGTCACATGAGAAAGTTTATGACACTCATATAACAATTTATGAAACTTTCTCATGGCGGGTCATTCAGTATACATTCTCCAATGTATACTCATGTGTCAACTTGATATCACATATCCATGACTTGTGAGCTCAAGTCATCAGTTGACCTACATGCTAGTCTCTATGCATCAATATTGTCCCTGAATGATTGATGCTTGACTAGGAATAGTTTAGTGTAGTGTTCTCTACATTATCTCACTATCGATTCAACCAATCGATATAATATAGATAGGAACATACTACACAAGGACATTATTATACTTAGTCATTCGGCACAGAATACAAAGTAAGTATAATAACCAAACATGCCTTTATTAATAATAGAATATGATACAAAATGTCTCTAGTCAATCATCACATAATTGGCTCTAGGGCTCCTACTAACACTTTCTGCTTCTGCCGCTTATTTGCTGCTGTTGTTTGCTCTACTAGGGTTCCGGCGACTCCTGTAGCCCTCCGTCTTCCGGTCATCTTCTCCGGTGACCCTTTTTCCCTTGCGGCAGATAAGATGCTGGCTACTGCACTAGAGGAGGGGTTCCTTCTAGAAGATGCCGAGGTTCCGTCTCAGGCCGGCGAACCTTCGGCCGCACCAGAGTCTGCTCCCCCTGCAGCGCCTATCACTGATGCACCTCCTTCGGGCGCTACGGAGGTGTCGACCTCTCATCCTGAGGTCATAGATGTGGACGACCAAACGTTGGCCCTCAGGTGTCGAAGGGACCGGCCGACCGACCTCACTCCCGCACCTCCTGCCTCTCTCCAAGTCGGGACTACTACCAGCCCTCGCCCAGAGAAAAGGAGCAGGGTCATATCTCCTCCTCCAGCGGTCTCTTCCCCGCGCCTGCCCCTCCTGCCCCTCCTACTTCTGTGCTTCCTGCTCTGGAGGATTTTGTTCGGGCGGCCACTCTTCCTGCTCCACCTTTGACCCGGGTCAGTTCCCCGGAAATGCAGGTCCACGGGGCCCCCTCTCCTCCTCTTACTGGAGTCGAGAACCGTCGGCCTTTGCACTTAGTGATGCCAGCCCGTGCCATCACCAGCATGGGCTATGAGGTACCAGACGCCGAGGCACGCGAGTCGGCTCGGGAGGTCCATCGGTATGGTCCGCTAGGCGACCATTTTTACCAAGGCCTTTGAGAGGCCGATTATCGGGGCCTGACCAGCAGAGCTAATGCCTTTCTCTCGGAGGCCAACCAGGTTTGTTTCTCTTTTTACTTGCGTTTGCTCATTCCTGTCTTGATCTTAATACTTGTTTCCCGTCTGCAGCTCTTTGGCTCGGCCTATAACCTGGTCCTCTATTTTATAAGCTATACTCGGGCTTTGCGACAGGCAGAATCCTATGCGAAGAGACTAGAGACTCAGCTCCGTCATGTGCAACTGCTGTCCAATGGGGTGACCCTGAACAGGCTACGAGCCGAGAACGTGACCCTTCAAGCCCGTGCGACCCACTCGGAGGTGCATCTTGAAGAGATCCAGGTGGAACTGGACTCCGCTAATGCTGCAGTTGCCCAGGCGTGACACCGAACCACCTGCCTGGAGTATACGGAATGCAAGGCCTGGGACCTTGAGAGCCAGGCTATGGCTGAACTGGCCAAAGCCAAGTCGAAGCACCTGGAACTGTGCTAGTCAACTTTCGCACTGCGCGTTGATCTGACGACCAAGGAGGAGGAGCTGAGCGTTTTCTTGGGAGATCTTAAGCAACTCAGGAGGCAGTACGTCGCCCAGGAGGTGGAGCTGAAGGCGGTCCGAAGGGAGCTGAAGGAACTCCAGGCTAATAAGGCAGCTCAGCGGAATTCCCGTAGGGTTTGAGCATCTCAATATTGGGGAGTTCAGCGAGCAATTATTGGGGAGGCTGCGTTCCCCCTTTTCTTTCTTTTTTGCTAGAGGTCGAGTCTCGTCTTTGTAATAAGACTATTTTGAATGCAAACTTCTTTCATTTCTATGCTTATGTGTTTTATGCTTAAGTGTTGGGGGCTCGGGCAAAAGCTCAAATTCGCCCTTTCTTTTGATGAGGTCGACTCAGGTAAGCCATCAACGGAGCTAGCCCAAGGGTCCCAACCTTGCTTGAGTTGTTGCTAAGGAAGGGTCCTTGAGTGGTGTGGCCACTTGGGGGACTTAGCTATTTAGGATCGACTTTCGCTTAGGAGACAGCGATCTCCCTGCTATTCGATGAAGCCTGATGTTACTTGCTAAGTTACTGAGAGCTTGCGCGCTCGTCCCGAACGGGGGTCGAGCGGAGGGGTTCGTGGGAGCATGCCCACTTATAACTCGCGTCGAGCGAGAGTCTGGACACTCGGTCGGGTCATACCCAGGGAGCGTGGGCCGCCACGCATCCAACTGGGAGCCAAGCCGAGGGGTGCGTGGGAGCATGCCACTTATAACTTGCGAGAGCGAGAGTCTGGGGTGTTCAGTCAGGTTATGCCCAGGGAGCGTGGGCCACCATGCGTCCGGCTAGGAGCCAAGCTGAGGGGTGCGTGGGAGCATGCCCACTTATAACTCGCGAGAGCGAGAGTGTGGACACTCAGTCGGGTCATACCCAGGGAGTGTGGGCCGCCACGCGTCCGGACTGGGAGCCGAGCCGAGGGGTACGTGGGAGCATCCCACTTATAATTCGCGAGAGCGAGAGTCTGGACACTCGGTCGGGTCATACCTAGAGAGCGTGGGCCGCCACGAGTCTAGACTGGGAGCCAAGCCGAGGGGTGCGTGAGAGCGTGCCCACTTATGACTCGCGAGAGCGAGAGTTTGGACACTCAGTCGGGTCATATCCAGGGAGCGTAGGCCGCCACTCGTCGGAACTGGGAGCCGAGCTGAGGGGTGTGTGGGAGCATGCCCACTTATAACTCACGAGAGTGAGAGTCTAGACACTCGGTCGGGTCATACCCAGGGAGCGTGGGTCGCCGTGCGTTCGGACTTGGAGCTAAGCCGAGGGGTGCGCGGAAGCATGCCCACTTATAACTCGCGAGAGCGAGAGTCTGGACACTCGGTTGGGTCATACCCAGGGAGTGCGTGGGCTGCCACGCGTCTAGATTGGGAGCCGAGCCAAGGGGTGCGTGGGAGCATGCCCACTTATAACTCGCGAGAGTGAGAGTCTGGGCACTCGGTCAAGTCATACCCAGGGAGTGTGGGCCACCACGCGTCTGGACTGGGAGTCGAGCCGAGGGGTGTGTGGGAGCATGCCCACTTATAACTCGCGAGAGCGAGAGTTTGGGATGCTTGCAGATTATCCGAGAAGGCAGGTCTTCTACTATTCTTGTGGGGTTACAGAGTACAACTATTTTAATAACCTACTGGGCGGGAGCCTCCTTGGGCTAGCTCGCCTGAAATCATGTGTACCCCTCCTTGTATGACGTTTTGTCGATTGGCCTGCTGCTCGTCCATTTCATCTGACTTGATTTGCTCCCCGACCGGGAACAAGCTACGAGCGATCGGGGGATCTCGTCCGAGTTCTTCAGCGGCTGGGGTGAGGGTTCGACTTCCTGAACCTGGGCCACTCCCGGGGGAGACTTACCATTCTTGTTGCTGCGCAGCAGCGGTGGGAGCTCGACTCTTGCCGATCTGTCGGCATTCATCTGTGTCATGGGTGTGGCTATGATGAAACACGTAGTAGGACCTCCAACGGGTCAGAAAACACCCTTGAGCCACTTGCTGCACTTGTCGGCGTTTTATACCCGCTCGGTCGGTGGGCCCCTGTGGGCTGCGAATGGGCCCGCCCAGCGGTCGGCTAGGGTGTGCGGGACTCGGGAGTGGGGTGTTGGCTGGCTCCTTCTTTCGGGTGGCCTGTGTCTCCTCCACATTGATGTATTTGACAACCTTTCCCAGCAGGTTGTCAAAGTCCTTTGGCAGTTTCCTGATAAGCAAGCGAAAGAATTCTCCCTCCTGCAATCCTTGGGAGAATGCGCTGATCAATACCTCGGGTGTGGCGGTTGGTACGTCCAGTGTCACCCCGTTAAATCTATTGATGTAGGCCCGGAGCGACTCCCTCGAGCCCTGCTTTAGGGCAAACAGGTTGATACTTGTCTTGTGGTGCCTCCGGCTACGGTGAAGTGTTGGAGGAATGTCCTCCTGAGCCCTCCGAAGCTAGCTATCGACCCGCTGGGGAGTTGTCCGAACCATCGTTGAGCAAGTTCCAAGAGCGTGATCAAGAATGCTCTGCATTTCATGCCCTCAGGATACTGGTGGAGTAGGGCGGCACTTTCGAACTTCATAAGGTGCTCCTCTGGGTCGGTGGCTCCGGCATACTCGGGAATGGTGAAGAACCGGAGGTGCTTGGGAACCGGATCCTCTAGGATCCATGAAGAGAAGGGGTTGCGCATCAGGGCGGGCGGTGACACGAAAGTCGGGGCCTTTCCCTTTTCAGGTCGAGGTCCATGCATTCGACTGTCTACGGATACCACCGCTAGCCCGGGCTCGGCCTTGTCCTCCCGACCCCAGTCGGGATCGGTGGGGAAGGAGACCGAGCCTCCTTCGGGTGGGGCAACTCGTCTCCACCCTCCTGAGGGGTCATGGGTCGACGCCCCAGGAGATTGAGCTGCCAGGCTACCAGCTTGTGATAGCTGCTGAGAGGATCTCTGGGCCTGAGTGGCCCGTAAGAGCTTGTATTCATCGAGTGTAACCGTCATCATGACTCGGTTGGGCGCTTCCATCGTACACTTCCGATCCGGCTAAGTGTCTCTTCTTCTAGCGCCAAATTTGATCCTGTCGCGAAGCGAGGTGGAAGTCCCAAGGGCCAGATGGTCTCCCGAGTGTCGCGGGCTGCTGACCTGGCGCCGACCTGCGGGACAGTGACCTTTAGCCAACCTGCCGAGGAATTTCCCCGATCAGGCCCTCCGACGGTCAAGTCAATATCCGCAGGAATATGAAGCTAAAGGAATGCAGTGGAGGGGAGTGCAATTGCGCATACCTGCGGAATGAGGAAGGGAGGGGATTATATAGCAGGGGGAGCTGACAACCCTTGTCTATGTCAATGAGATAGGGGGATGGTGCTTGTCAGCTCGGGGAGAGCACCGGAAGGTACCATGGCATGGCGCGGGGTGCTCGGATAGTACAGCCGTACTAAGTCAGCGGGATATCCATGATGTATGTTGTGATTGGGTAAGGCGGGCACTATCCCTGACGTCATGGTCGTCCCTAGGGTGTCCTGATGTAGGGGTGGTGTAAGGAAATACTGGTCCGGAGACCGATGGACGATCGGAGGGTCTGAGTGGTACGACCCAGGTCGGGTGTAGTATAGCCGAGTGACACAGGGTACGCCATGAGTCGGGGGTTGGCCGAACTATATCTGCTTTGCCATCTCTTGGCTCCACTGGTTGTCGAATCTACGTGGTGCTGAGGACGGACCTTCCCGACCTAGCCCTGGGTCGGGAACCTGGACTCGGTGGTCGAGTCAGGAGGTGCCTGGGATCGATCTGCCCGATCTCTCCCATGGTCGGTCTGTCAATGGTTCGAGAGGGTCCCTAGCTCGGAAATTCCCTGGGTGAGGTCTTCGTGGTCCCCTCTACTGGGCCTTCGTGGCACCAGGCTGGCTGGCTGAGCTGGCCGAGCTACCCGTAAGCTGGGTCGGGGTCAATCGTCATTAATGGTAAACATTCCACATATTCTCTCTCTCCCGAGTTGTCATCGGGAACTCCTCCTCGAGTTAGGCTCGGGCTCTGCTCTCCCAAATTGGTCTCGGGCACTCTTGTCCCGAGTTAGTCTCGGGAACTTCTCTCCCGAGTTGGTCTCGAGCGCTCTTGTTCTGAGTTGGTCTCAGGTACTCCTGTCCCGATTTGATCTCGGGTGCTCTTGTCCCGAGTTGGGTTCAAGCTCCACTCTCCCAAGTTGGTAATACGGTTCAGATTAGCAATGGGGTAATTCTGAGATAGATTGATATGGATTGATGCCTGAGAAAATTAAAAAAAATGATTATGGGAGAACTAGATGGTGTATTTAAATTGATGGACGCTTAATCTGATTAGTTACATCCCGTTTGGAAAGTGTTCAAGTAATGGAATTGAATTCAATTCCATCAAGAATTGAATTCCAGCGGGAATTGAATTCAATTCTTATGTTTGGAATGAGCCGGTAAACAAATTCAATTCATTTGTTTGGAATGAGCCTAAAACTGAATGAATTTAATTGTTTTTACTATTTTATCTTTCATTGATAGGTTAGGAATCAAACATTATATTTATATATGATTAGTTTAGTATTTTCATTTGTTGAAATTCAATTCTTATACCAAATCACACATATTTGTGTTTGATTTCAATTCCTTAGTTTTTGTTGATTTCAAT